>JBBPBX010098396.1:0-12698 GCA_038048925.1 Garcialebias charrua
ATGTTTTTTGGTCTGTGGGAGGAAACCGGAGTACCCGGAGGAAACCCACGCATGCACGGGGAGAACATGCAAACTCCACCCAGAAAGGCCCCGGACCGGGATTTGAACCGGCAACCTTCTTGCTGAGAGGCAGCAGCTCTACCAGTTGTGCCACCGTGCTGCCCAAAGCAGTGGTGAAAGCAGTGGTGGGCCTCCGACCGCTAGGTAGCGCTAATGCGCTAATCCGCTTATAGCGTAGCTAAATAATCTGTTAGCTTTACAGCGGATTGACTAAGTTTTATAATTCATAAGCGGATTTGTGCTATTTTTATTTAAAATGCAGTACCGCTAATAACTAATTATCTATCAGTAAAAACGAAATAACGTATTTACGAGCAGCGCCGGATGTGGTCCGTGACAAAAAAGCGTCCCCCTCAGTCTCTTGGTGTGTGCTCTCTCTATAGCAGTTAGCAGCCAGTGTGTTACTCTGCAGCCTTATTGCTTGTTTTCGAAGAGTCAGACGAAGACTTTTTAACATGGAGGGTGAACTTGTGGATGTTTCTCAGGGCCTACGCGACGCGTCTGGATTTAAAAATAGAAGTTCGCCACATTAGCACTCTTCAAAATGGCGTCCGCGACGGCCAAAGAAGCCAGGATTTTACAACAAAACACGGTAAAACAATTATTTCTTTGCTGAGAAAAAATATATTTCATAGCTGACGTTATAGCACAAGTTTTTCTGAGCTTGAGAGTTTCACGAAATGGTCAAATCTGCTGGATTTAAAAAAAGTATGTGACCAGAAGGTGGAGCTATTGCTCCTTTTAGTTATTATCAGATACACCAGAACACAGACTAAGTAAATTTACAATATTTATTTATACAAATTAAAAACAGTTCTCATAAAAACAATTCTTTAAAACTGAGGTTTCATGTCCACCATTCCGTTCCTTTAAAAGAGTTCTTTCCTCAAACTCAAGGAGTCAAGTCCACCACTCGGTCCTTGTAAAAGCAGGAAGACTCAGGAATAATGGCAGACACTTTAAACCATCCTCAGTCGTTGTTGTCCAGATGCTCTGTTCAACGGAGTCAGAGAAGCAATGCTCTGCCCACACAACCTGCCCATCAGTACAGGTCTTGTTGAAAGCGTCCAAACACTAGAATTACAGGACAAGACATACAAGGCAAGAGAAGACAAAACAGCAGAACATCCACAGCGCTGCAGCTCCAAACAGCAAACTCAGGTGCCCAGAGGTGGACACAGCCAAACCTGGGAGGGAGCAGGTCAGCAGGCGAGGGCCCAACCGCACGCCACAACAAACCCCCACCCAGCCGGCAATGCCAGCAGAGCAACGGATCTCAGACAAGCAGACCCAGAGCACCAGCAGGATGAAGCAGCCACTAGAGCAGCAGGGAGGGAAACAAGACACACGCACCCCATAGCAGCCTAACCAGCTATAAGGGAGTCTGCCCCGCCCACTAATCATTGGTGCTCATCTAATTGCACCTGATGCGCATCAGCACCAGGTGCTCAGAGTAGAAGGGAGGGGGAAGTGGAACACCATCTCACCACAAGTAGTTCACCATTAGGACTCTTCAAAATGGCGTCCGCGACGGCCACAGAAATTAAGAACATAAAATAGACAGGGCAGCAAACTTACATACTCAGGGAATCACAAGGAACTCAGGAGACAGAGGCAACAGGAGACAATGCCAGGACAATGATAAACACAGAGATACAGACTTATTTTTGATTTGATTTGATGTTCATTCATTCATTTTAAAAGAACAATACAAAACAGTTTCATCAGATACAAGGATGAATAGACTTTTAGCTGAATGGATGGATGGATAGACAGTTAGTGTAATAGTTTGGAGACTACTCACGGAGAACTCGGACAACCGCTACTCTTTAGCCAGCCGGCGTCTTTATTATATATGAACTCTGACCCCGCAACCCGTACTTGTACATAACGCGCCTCTGGTACGGAACGCCCCGAGGACCATAACACACCACATCTCCCCTTCCCCAAAGTAGTGATACAATTTTAAACCAAACATTTACTACTTAACTAACAGCATTCAGTCTGTCTGACCTTACAGATCACTAACATAAGGAATACTTAAAATAACAATTATAATAACATTTGAAACACTGAAATTACTGAATACTTAAAGTAACAAGTATAATAATAACATTTGAAATAGGTTTTAAATGTTCTGCATTATTGGACATAATCTTTGAGCCACACTGGTGCCTTCACTTCCCTCCTTGGATGAACCCTTTTCACATTTTCCCCTCCTCTCACTTCTGGTGTAGCTGTCTGTTCTGTGTCCCTCACATCCTTTGTAGGGCTCTGAATGTCTGGTGCTGCTGCCTGTTCTGTGTCCCCCACATTCTCTGTAGGGTTATGAATGTCTGGTAAGGGTCTGAGATGCGCCTTGTTTCTCCTCACCACCTCTGAATCGGTCTCCACGACATAGGACCGAGGAGTGTCTGCTTCTCTCAGCACCGTAGCCGTCTCCTGGGTGTTTGTAATCCAGACGCGCTGACCTGCTTTTAGCTCTGGCCTGACCCCCGCTCTATGTCTTTTGTTGTAGGCCAAAGTCTGTGCCTGTTTTAATTCTCTGTCCTTGTCTGCCACTTTCTTTTGGTTTGGCCACTGAGGTTTTAGTTGACTGGGTGAGAGTGGCAATGGTGAGCGCAGCCTTCTGCCCATCAAGAGCTCAGCCGGTGACGGGCCTTGATTCAGCGGCGTGACCCGGTATGCCAACAGGGCCTTGTAGGGGTCAGTGTTTTTCTTCAGGAGGCTTTTCACCGTCCTCACCGCCCTCTCTGCTTCCCCGTTACTCTGAGCGAAGTATGGACTACTGGTGACATGTTTGAAGTCATAGTCCGTGGCAAAAGAAGAGAAAGAGCTAGAGGAAAACTGAGGTCCATTGTCTGTTATCAGTATTTCAGGCACCCCATGTCTAGCGAAAATAGATTTCAAGCCAGTAATAATTCCTGCTGATGTGGTTATAGATGTCTTCATTATTTCAATGTATCTTGAATAGTAGTCTACCACCAGTAAATAAGAGTCATTTTCCCAGTAAAACATATCTGCCCCAACTTTCTGCCAAGGCCGCTTGGGCAGCTCTGAGGGTATCATTGGTTCTGGGTGTAGCTGTTGGTACTTACTGCATGTCTCGCACTGGCTCACAACTTTTGTGATTTGGGCACTCAGGCCTAACCACCACACCGACTGCTGAGCCCTCAGCTTGCATTTGGATATCCCCATATGTCCCTCATGCAGTCGGGCGAGCATTTCATTTTGCAAAGTCTCTGGAATGACAATACGTCGTCCTTTCATCAAAAGCTCACCATTCATGTGTAACTCGCCTTGGTGGATCCAATACGGCTTCAGCTGTTGGGACAGCTCCTCTTGTCGTGGCCAGCCTCTTTGACACTGTCGGATCAGCAGACTGCAGATGGCGTCTTGCCGCTGATGGTCAGCTATCTGCTGAAGTTTGGACTGAGATGCAGGTAAGTTATCACGTACAGTGTTAATGAAAATTTTTACCTCTCCTTCCATCTGTGTTTCTTCTGTTGTCAGTGGACGCTTTATCGGGGCCCTGGATAGTGCATCTGCTGTGATGAGGGCTTTTCCAGGTACATGTACTATGTTGTATACAAATCTAAGCATTCGCAGCCGGAATCGCTGAATCCTGGGAGGTAAGTCATCCAGTGCTTTCGTCCCTAATAGTGCGAGGAGGGGTTTGTGGTCAGTTTCTATTGTGAACTGCACTCCGATGAGGTATGAACTCAGTCTCTCGCAGGCCCAGGTAACGGCTAGTGCCTCCTTTTCAACCTGGGCATACCGTTGCTCTGTTTCGGAGAGGCTTCGGGAAATGTAGGCAACTGGACGCCACTGCATACTTTCCTCCCTCTGCATTAAGACTGCTCCCAGGCCAAAAGACGAGGCATCCGCTGACACTTTTGTCTTGGCTTGTGGTCTGTATTGGGCCAAGACTGTTGGTGATGCCAGCTCATTCTTGAGCTTGTCGAAAGCTGTCTGCTGCATATGACCCCAGGTCCAATCATTGTCTTTCACCAGCAGGTCTCTGAGTGGTTTGGTACACTCTGCAAAATAAGGGAGGAATTTTGCAACATATGTCACCATCCCCAAAAACCGCCTGACATCTGCTGCGTTCTGTGGGACAGGCATGTCTGTAATCGCTCTGATTTTCTCAGGGTCTGGTTCAATGCCTGCTGCACTGACTTTATGTCCCACAAACAGAACTTCCGATTGTGCAAAGGTGCATTTCTCATTTAGTGTTAGTCCCGCCTCTTGGAGTCGTGTCAGGACAGCTGTGAGCCGTTCATCATGCTCTGCTTCATTCTTTCCCGACACAAGGACATCATCTGCATGGCATATAACACCGTCAAGGCCGGCCAAAAGCTGGGACATGCGTCTTTGAAAATGTTCTGGGCCTGAATTTATCCCAAATGGTAGCACATTGAAGCAGAAGCGGCCAAAGGGAGTAATGAATGTTGTGAATTCCCTACTTTCTTGTGCTAATGGGATCTGCCAAAAGCCACTCCGTGCATCCAATTTCGTGAAATACTTTGCACCATTCAGCTGTGCTAATGACTGGTCCACGGAGGGCAAAATATGTCTTTCTCTGCACACACTTTCATTAAGCTTGGTAAGGTCGACACAGAGTCTAATTTTGCCATTGGGTTTTGGGACTACAACTATCCCCGCACACCACTCTGTAGGCTTCTCTATCCTGGAGATGACCCCCATCTCCTCCATTCTTTTTATTTCCTCCTTGACTTTTTCAGTTAAGGGTATTGGCACACGGCGAGGGGTTGTAAGGGCATAGGGGACAGCATCGTCTCTCAGCCGGATACGATAGTCACCTTCCAGTCTTCCTAATCCTGTAAACACCTTTGGGAATTTCTTTTTGAATTTTCTCTCCGGGTCCCCCGTCTCCTCCAGTGTGTCAATTTTCTCTCTTCGCTCCACAAGACTTAGTTCTGTAATTGCCGGTAAACCCAGCAGTGGTCTAGCCAAGCTATCAATGACAAACACTGACTGAGTGGACTTTTTATCCCTGCTTTCAAGGCTGCCTTGAATCTGACCTACTACAGATAGTCTGGTATTATTTGGGCCATACAGCTTTTTGTGGGTGTGCAACAGAGGGCCGTCTCTTTTGTAGCTGTATAGTGTGGTAGGAATGGCGGTTACTGCTGCCCCTGTATCCAATTTAAAAGAAACTACTGCCCCATTTAATTTGATGTCTGAGTACCAGCCACTGCTGTCTGACTTCACCTCTCCCAAGTACAGAGTGTCCTGATACAGTCCATTTTCCTCTGTCATCTCGTGTACAGGTTGCTTAGACCTGCAGACGGCAGCAAAGTGTCCTCGTTTGTGACATTTCCTGCATTCGGCCTCTTTGGCAGGGCAGTCCTTCCAATTGTGTGACGGAGCCCTCCCACATTTATAACAGGCAGACGATGTTGCATACCTGTTCGTTTTTCTTTTCTGTTGTACACTGTCCTCTGTCCTGTGTGCCAGTGAAAGCGCATGCATCTCTTCAATAGGCTCTTTAATGGATGCAGGGCCACTCGCACTGCGCAGCCAACCTTGTTGCTGTTTCACAGTTTCACTCTGTCTGACTCGCATTACAGCTGTAGTTAGGGTCAGTTTTGCATCCATCTGCAACTTCTCAGAGAGCGAGGCATCTCTTATGCCGACAACAATGCGATCGCGGATCAGTTCATCTCTGAGAGCTCCGAACTTGCAAAACTCCGCCTGTTTGTGAACTGCTGTGATAAAGCTCTCAGCCGTTTCTCCCGGTTCCTGGTTACGCCTTTCAAAAATTATATTGTGTTCTCCGATAAAATGTTCATCAAAGCACTCTTTTACTTTTTTGTAGTTCAACTTTTCTGCAGACGTTAGCTCAGATGCATTAAGGATATCTTCGGATTCATCTCCCATTGAATATATTAACGTATTCACCTGCAAATCCTCTTCCTTTTTATCCAGTCCCGACACAATCCTGTATCTCTCGAACCGTCGGATCCATTTGGGCCAGTTTTGTACATCTCTGCAGTCAAACTTTTCTGGCGGGCTCGGGCGAAATCCCTCTCCGACGTTGCTAACGTTGCTAACGACGTTGCTAGCTGCCGCAGCGTTAGCGCTTCCCCTCTCCGTATCGGACATCTCGGATACGACTCAGTTATCTCGTTACTTGCGAGTGCGTCGGGAATGCTAACTTCACGTCGAAGAGTCACCGCTTCTGACACCATGTAATAGTTTGGAGACTACTCACGGAGAACTCGGACAACCGCTACTCTTTAGCCAGCCGGCGTCTTTATTATATATGAACTCTGACCCCGCAACCCGTACTTGTACATAACGCGCCTCTGGTACGGAATGCCCCGAGGACCATAACACACCACAGTTAGCTGGATGGCTGGATGGATGATCTTTAACAAGTTCTAAAATCATTAAAATTTAACCTCAGCTTGTGCCTCTGACCCAACAGAACCTCAGCAGCAGAATCCTCTGTGGTTCTCTGCAGGACTTCATCAGTCTCTCTCCTGGTTCTGGAGGAGTTCTGACCCACTCTTCTTTCCATTGTTGCTTCAGTTCTTTGAGGTTTCTGCTCAGCTCTCTGAAGGTCCCACCTTCAGGTTCAGGTTCTGGACTCTGACTGGGCCGTTGATTTGATTTGATGTTTATTCATTCATTTTAAAAGAACAATACAAAACAGTTTCATCAGATACAAGAATACAAGTAGGATAAAATGAAAGGAGCAGAAAGAAGATGAAATCTTATTATATCTGCCCCTTATTTCACAGTTTGTTCAACCAATGATAACCTTCAAACTACATCACAAAATGAATAAATCTACTAATTTATCTAACTGTAATACACAAACACACTAAGCTACATCATATATAGTTTTTGAGCAAGTCCTTTTTGACCTTTTTCTTAAATGTATACATTGGGCAGCACGGTGGCACAACTGGTAGAGCTGCTGCCTCTCAGCGAGAAGGTTGCCGGTTCAAATCCCGGTCCGGGGCCTTTCTGGGTGGAGTTTGCATGTTCTCCCCGTGCATGCGTGGGTTTCCTCCGGGTACTCCGGTTTCCTCCCACAGACCAAAAAACATGCTTGTTAGGCTGATTGGTGACTCTAAATTGACCCTAGGTGTGAGTGTGAGAGTGGATGGTTGTTTGGTGTGAGTGAGACAGGTCCCTCTTGTAAATGAGTCCCCGTGACTCAACGAGGCTAGCCTGTATAAATAAAGGTTGAATGAATGAATGAATGAATTGATTTTGCATTTTTAACATCACTCTCCAGAACATTCCACAATCCAACTCCCTGAATTGAGGTAGACCGTCCCTTTAAGCTGGTTCTGAATTGTGGTTTGATGAATATCTGTCCCTTTAAGATTGTAATAACTTTGTCTAAATTTCTTTGGATATTTAAAGGTAATGTGTTATTATGAGCCCTATACATAACTGATAAAATACTATATTCTACCAATTCCTGGAATTTCAATAAATTTAGCTGAAGAAACAAGGTGTTTGATGGGTGACTGAAATGTTTTCTGGTGATTACTCTTACAGCTCTCTTTTGTAAAATAAAAACAGGCTTTGTAATTGTTTTGCACGCTTTTCCCCAAACCTCAATACAATAGATTAAATGTGGAACAATGATTGTGTTATACAACATATACAGAGCTTTATCAATTAAAAAATCCCTGACTTTATATACAGGTACATGAACACACAGCATGACAATCACAAACACCTGGACAACAAAATGGAGGAGATAAGCAAGACAATTAACAGAGAGACCAGGGAGTGTAGGGATGGGGACCCACCACCTGAGAGCAACATGCTTACAACTGTTATCTTGAAGTTCTAGGGTGTAGAGAGCCACAGAAACGGTTATGGTAGGCCGGATTTGGCCCACGGGCCTTGAGTTTGACACATGCGATCTAGTGGTACTAAAAGTAACAAAAGAAGAAAAAAAAAACAGCCAAATATGTCTGCAGTTTAGCTAACAGACTTTGGAATGGGTACATTTTGTCCTTGTCAAACCTGTTGAAGAGAACCAAACTAAATACTCTGAAACTCAAACAACTTACTGTATAACAGTTCATGCACCGCTAGTTGGCAGTGTAGTGCAAATATTGCATAACTTGCTGCTACCAATTGTTGAATTTAATTAGCGGATTAGAATTAGCTTCCCCTAATTTTCATAAGACATTAGTGCTTTTGAAATTGCGGACCTAAATAAATTAATTAGTGCTTTAGAAATAGCGGAACTAATTTTTGGATTAGCGTTGCCCACCACTGCTTGAAAGTGTCATTAAAATCAATCCAGTGTTTCATGAGATGTTTTGCTAACATAACACACAACAGCCAAAACTTTATTTTCTATCTTTCTGCTGCAGGAGATAAACAATTTCTCAAAAACAAACAAAAAAATGCTTAATTTTTCATACATTTTCAATTTGTCTTTGATAAATGCAATGATGTATCCATTTAAAAGCATTTAGTTTTCCACTAATTAATTTGAACCACAGAAAACAACAACTTCATTTTTAAAACGACAGAAACCCACTGAACACATCGAGTACAAATGGAAATTTACACATTTGACATAAAACAGTAAACTTCTTTTTAAAAACAACATAGCTTTATTGCTTCGTCCAGAAAAGAATGAGTCCTGAAGTGAAAGAAAACATTTGAAAAAAAAGATTGTTAAAATCTTAAAAGATTTGAGAGCTATAGGTGCAAATTATTCAAATGATTACAAAACAAAATATTAAACAGAGTTCGTAATGTGAAACAAACAGAAAATATTTCAGTCGCAGCAACAATCAAACCCTGATTTTCTCCAGAGATTCACTTGTTTTTATGTTTCACCCTGATTTAAAAAAAACAGTTTAAATCCCTCCTCGTTAAACCGAACAGCGAGCTGGCGTCGAAGGGTGAAAAAGAAACAAAGATTTCTCAGCAGGTTTATGTTTGCTCATGTATTTAACGGCTCAACAATCTCTGGGTGAAATGAATCCTCACAACTGGAATCCTTCAGGCGGGAGCAGAGGATTATATTTCACTTACAGATGAGTTCTCATTTAAAACTCATTTCAAACATTGAAATTATTTTTGTTTAAAAAAATAAATAAAACAGGGGCTCTTCCTGTGCAGTATTGTGTACACTGTGCTGGTCCGTTGTGGTGAGGTGGGGGGGTGGAGGGGGTAGGATGCTTGACAGAAGCAGAGTGTTTACAAATGTAGGTAAACGTAGATGTTTAACAACCTGTTAAATACACCAAAATGCAACAAATCACATCTACTTTACTCAAAAATTTCTGGGGATGGCCCGCCTGCTATTTGCATTCCAGCATTGATCGGTTTACAAATCAAGCCCTGCTTAGTACGGTAGATAAAATTTTAGAAACATTGTTTTAAAACTTTCTGCAAACTAAAATCTCTGTTAGTTAAAAAGAAAAAGAAAAAGGTTTTTGGATATAAATTTGTCTGAACACTAAAGTGACTAAAATCTATGCTAACACTGTTAGCTCTTATGCTAATTAGCCACATACTGGATGAATGGATGGATGATTGATGGTTGGATGGATAGTGGATGGATGGATGGATGGATGGATGGATGAGCTTGCTCTGATTTCATACCTGGAGAAATTGTATTTCCATTCATGCTTTTCAGTCCAATTTCCAGTTTTAGTTAAATAATAAATAAAAAAAATCATGTTGAGTTTTCTGCAGCTGCAGAAGACAAACGGAGTGGATTCGTTCTCAGAACCTGGAGGTTTTAAAAGACCTCTAAATGAATTCTGACCCACACATTTGTTCTCCTGAGTTGACCAAGACAGAACAAAAAGTGTTGCAGGAAAATATAACAAACTGATGTTTGTTCACAGTTTTATAGAAAACCCCTTCCAAATTAGATACTTTTAAAAACTACACAAGTTCTCATAACAGATCTGACACATCTTGGAGCCTCTTGTGGCAGAAAATCTTATCTGAGTGACTCGTCTTCCCATAAAAACATGTCGGACGTCCTCGTGCTGCCTGCAGCTCCAACATCTCCTCGAGCTCTTCGGTGAACTCTCAAATTGCTGCTATTTAGCAAGTCACCCGCTGAGGCTTCTAATTGCTAATTCTGTCAGATTAATTAAAGTTCAAAACAGCAGAAGCTTCTTTAAACCATCCGAGCGTGTCTCTGGCTGAAGGCCCTCAAAGGACTAAAAAAAAAAGCAGTGGGCTTGAGTCTGTCTGCTTTAATTTTGCCTCTATGTCTTCTGCTCCTAAAGTTACTGAGTTTTCTCTCAAACGGCTCAACATGCTGAATTTTTCGTGTAAATGCCGAGTCAGCCATATTGTTTTTCTGTTTTAGCTTTGCAGACTGTATACTTTCAGCTGTTTTAGCCGTTCACATGCCAAGGCTCATTCAGGACATTACAGCTACGACTTTTGGTTTTGTAACCATCCATCCATCCATCATCTTTATCCACTTCTTCATTTTTGGGTTGTGGGGGTTACTGGTACCCATGTTCAGCAGTCAATGTGCGAGAGGCAGGGGACACCCTGGATAGTCTCCAGTCCATCACAGGGACACAGAGACAAATGAGACAAACAACCATTCACTCTCTCACTCACTAGGGGCAATTAAGAGTTACAAATCTACCTAACATGCATGTTTTTGGTCTGTGGGAGGAAACTGGAGTCCCAGGCCGGGATTTGAACCGACGACCTTCTCACTGAGAGGCAACAGTTCTACCAACTGCCCCACCGTGCCACCAGTTTTGTAACTTTTATATATATATTTTTTTTAATATTCAGCTTTATTTACATTTTTTTCTCATTAAAATGATTAGAGAAAGTTTTGAATCTGAAAAACGTTGTTAGACTGACTTTTTATCGTATCTGCTTCATTTTTAGCTTTTACTGTTCTGCTACTCTTAGCTTTTACACACTAAAAACTGCTAGGTTATTTTGGTAACATTAAAACTGTTGGGTCCTAGCTAGCTGATGCTAACAGCAGCTACCACCACTAAAAACACAATTAGCTAACTGGGCGATTGTCTAAAAACACAGAATTCATGGTGTTATCTTTGGAAGCTTTAAGTCAACAAATGCCATTTAAATATAATTTTCAGGTAAAAAGCTAAAAAAAAGAGAGTGTACATACCGGTAAATACTAAAATAAATATAACGTCCCTACTTTGCGGATTTCCACCCAATTATTGCTGGGGTTTCGTTCCAGACACCCTCGTGATAAGTGGGGGACTACTGTAAACTGATGTTTTATTTTAATGACTTTAAAGCAGTTGGGTCATAGGTTGGATTGGTTTGATGACATATTGGGTGAATAATTTGACCCAATGAGCTGGAAGTTGTGTTTGAAGGTTTGAAGGCAGAATTAAGTTGACCCAATCAGACTGGATCTCTGCTTTAAGATGTAATGACTAAAGATTAGATGGTAAAAACAACTTGTAAAAATATTTGGTTGACTTTAACAACTTTACTTTGCACTGGTCAGTTTGAGCTCCTAAAAAATATGTTTTGGTCCTAGTGGTTAGTGCCAACTTAGCCTGGTTAAAACCAGACCCTTGTCCTTCACTTCGCTTTGTACTAAGGTCTGGGATTTCTCCCATAGACAACGATTTATCCGGTCGATTTTTGACCGGACCAATCAGAGAACAGAAGGCGGAGTTTTGAACGACGTCGACTGACGTCGTCAGTTAAAATGGCTGCCGCCACGAAGGAATTTTCATGAAAACAAGGTAAAAAACTATTATTTCTTTGCTGAGAAAAAATATATTTCTTAGCTGACGTTATATCAGAAGTGTTCCTGAGCTTAACAGTTCCTAAATCAATTCACGAAATGGTCAAATCTGCTGGATTTAAATTGTTTCGGTTTGACATTTTCCAAACAGCCTCGGGTGCGCTACGAAAATAAATGATAAAAAATCGAATTTTATCTCAAATGTTTCATCTAGGCCAACAGTCAGTAAATTAGAGCCATATAATTACACACTGGTAGCAGAAAAAATATCCACCGAGTGGTTTCTGAGCTATTTATCTGATAGCCTGGACCTCGCCAGGCTAAACTAACAAAACTCCGCCTTCTGTTCTCTGATTGGTCCGGTCAAAAATCGACCGGAGAAATCGTTGTCTATGGGAGAAGTCCCAGACCCTAGTACAAAGCGAAGTGAAGGACAAGGGTCTGGTTTTAACCAGGCTAGTGCCAACTTGCTAATAACCCAATTAGCTAACAGGGTTATTGTCAGAAATCCAAAGAATTGTGTTTTTTAGTGGGTCTAAGTCAACAAATTTGTACTTTAAATCAAATTTTGGGGTAGAAAACTCAAACTGGGAGGTCAAACCGAAAACCCAACGCAGATGAGGTAAAACCACTGAGCTCGGTCCAACTTGGACTCAGAACTGTATTAAAAGTTAAGTTGTTTTTAGTGCATATTGTTTTGCTGGTTTAAATTTTTTAGTTTGGCCTACACACTAAGAATTGCTGGGTTATTTTAATAATAACCATGGTCAAAAATTAAACACAATACTTAGCTCTTTTTTTTGATTTTTACTTACTTTTGCTGATAGCTTTTTTATGGTGTTTAAAGCTTTTAGCTACTATTTTGCTAATTTTGGTCTTTAATCTTAACATTTTCTTCTTT
>JBBPBX010098397.1:0-12698 GCA_038048925.1 Garcialebias charrua
TGAATAAATCGTCCTTTCAGAAAACCTGATTGAGTTTCACTAATTATATCTGAAATTCCTTTCTTGAGTCTAGCTGCAATAGCAGCAGAATTTTTTTTATAATCCGTATTCAGTAAGGTAATAAGTCTTAAGTTATCTAAATGTCTTTTATCTTTGCCTGATTTAGGGATCAGAACAATCAGTCCTTGTTTCATACTTGACATCAATTCTCCTTTATCAATACAATCCAATAAGGCTTTAAATAGTATTTTCCTTATATCTTCCCAAAAATTGTAAAAATTTACAGTGAGACCGTCAGAGCCTGGGGATTTATTTGAGGTCATTTTCATAATAACTGAATCCAGCTCCTCCATTTTAAATTCAGCATCACAATTTTCTTTGAAGGAAGTCTCAATCTTTGGTATCAGAGTAGAGATGCTATTAAAAAAACATTCACAGTCTTCTTCTGAGTACTTAGCTGAGTATAGTTCAGAATAAAATTTAAACACTTCTTTCTCTAATATTTTAGGATCTTTACATTCATTCTCATTTATTAAAAGACTTGAGATACAGTTATTCTGCTGTCTGCTACGTTCTAAGTTAAAGAAATAAGAGGAGTTCTTTTCCCCTGCCTCAATCCACTTTGCACGAGATCTCACAAAAGCACCTTGTGCTCGGTTCAGATAAAGTTGATCTAGTTTGGATTGTAATTCCATGAGATTATTTTTCTCTTCATTATTTAGATCCTGTTTGATACAGCATTGGTGTATTTCTTTTAAAATATTACTTTCATATCTTTTTTGCTCATAATTTTGGTTTTTACTAAATTTGATGCTAAATTCTCTTATTTTAAACTTGAGAAATTCCCATTTATTGATGTATCCTATGATCGAGTCATTAAATTCAACTTCATTAATCAATTCTCTAATTTTTTTACAATATTCCTCACATTGTAACAGTTTGGCATTGAATTTCCAGTAGCCCTTTTTGTGTGATTTCTTAACTACAGGTTCCAGATTCAGTTCTATGAAGCAGTGGTCTGAAAGAGGAGCTTTTGAAGTTTCAATTCTTTAAGTGTGATTTAATACTGCGGTGAGAGTTAGCCTAGCGTAGCTACAAACCGGGCTAATCAAAGCTAACCGAGCTGGATCACCGTAACCGGGTGCCGTAGCTGCGGAGCTGAGGGCTTCGTTAACAAATAAACCGGAAAAATACGCTGGTTGTTACGAAGAAACGCGGGTCGGCACGCTGGAGGTGCTTTTCTGCAGCGAAAGAAAACAACAAAGCTGGGAGTGGAGACTACGGGCTACAAGCTAACGCTAGCCATGTGTTGCTGATAAAAGCTAACGCGAGTGGGCCGGGAGCCGTGAACGCGACCTGGGGCTTCGAGCTGGATCAGGCGCCGCGAGTGGGCCGGGAGCCGTGGACGCCACCTGGGGCTTCGAGCTGGGCCGAGCGCCGTGGGCGAGCCAGGGGACCACCGCATGGGACCGGGCTGGTGTCGGAGCTGCGCCTGAAGCTATTGGAGTTGTGTGCTGTGCTGACTGGGGCTGCATCGGATCTAGTGAGCAAAGCCTCTTCGGATGATGGAGCTGATTGCTGCAGGCTGCTGAAACCGTGAGTTCTGTTCTAATAACACCGGAGCTGCTGCGACTGTAGGAGGCCCAACACTGTGTGCAAACCGGAGGACCGCCGTCTAAGCCAGGCTAGTGAGCCAACCTATTCGGAAAACAGATCTGATTGCTGCAGACTACTGAGACCGTGAGTTCTGAACTAACTGCTGATCAGGGCACTGGGCCACAGCCACCATTGTTAGGCCTGTGAGCCTCGTGGAAGGGCCACGTGGTTCAGTAAACAAACCATCAACCAGAGACCTGCTACCACTAGACTACAAACTCTGTAAGTAATGACGAAAATGACGAAAAAAGGTGGACAAAAGACACCAGAGTCGGAGGGAAACAACTCAACAGAAATGCAAGACTTTAAAAAATCACCATTGGTGGGATGTAACTAAGTACAAATACTTTGTTACTGTACTTAAGTACATTTTTCATGTATCTGTACTTTACTTAAGTAGAGTTAAACATGGGTACTTTTTACTTTTACTCCACTACATTTTACATGAAGTATCTGTACTTTCTACTACACTACATTTCTATAATGTGTTGAGTTACAAGTTACATTCACGTTGCAGCTTTTTGATTTGTCGTTAGTTTGAAATGATGTCAAGAGGGGAGTTGGTCCATTGAATCACTGCAAAGTGGACAGGTAACATTACACCCGCCTTCAAGAAGAGCTGAATCAATGACATATATTCTAGTATATACATTGAGCTGGGAGCACCCACAGCACCACTAACACACTCAAAATGGATTCCACCACAGAGATTCTGCCAGAAAATACACCAACACCCATGGCCTTATTGAAACATTATTCAAAGACTATTTTAATATTACTGAAAGACTATTGAAAGACTGTTCAGTCAGATTCTGTTCAGACAGATTCTCTCTCCCAAAAGAGCCAGACTGGACTCAAAAAACTTTGAAAACCAACTTCTTCTGAACTTGAACAAGAAATTCTTGCTGCAATATTAAAATGTGTCAGTTCATGATGTTAGGAGACAAGAGATGTCTCCAAATGACTCAACACTCAGGTCCAAGTTTTGAAAATGGTGTCAGGAAGTAAAATATTGTTCACTATTGACCCATTACAAGGTTGACTTGACAGTATTTTAACTAGAGTTGATGACAAACTGCAGTTGAAATGATCAGATGTTCCTTTGTTAGTTGTGTCTAATGCTCCTTTTTTTCTGTCAGACAACTTTTACTTAAATGTGTTTACTGCAGTTAAAATGACACATTGGTTTGTGTTAAATAAAAACTTTCACAGGTATAATCTTTCTTATTTTGCTTAATGTCATTTAACTCTGTAGGTCATCCCTGAAATTCTGACGCACAGAATCACAAGTCCAAGTGTGAACTGTGTCACAGAGTAAACACAATAAAAACATGTACAGTACTGTATTATCTGCAGCATTGTTCATTAAAATGACTCAACACTATTAATGTATTACAGAAAATATACATACAGTATGCACACTTATGATATTGTAGATCATTGGATTAGGTAATACATTCAGCAAGTACTTTTACTTTAATACTTTTAAGTATTTTTAAAATCAAGTACTTATTTACTTCTACTTAAGTAAAAACATTAATATGGTACTTCTACTTTTACTAGAGTACATTTTTGTCTGTTTATTTGTACTTTTACTTAAGTACAGTGTTTGAGTACTTTCTCCACCACTGAAAATCACTAAACTCTATAAGTGAAAAACTATCAAAATTATCAGCAAAAATTGATTCACAGGCCGGTCTGGTTGATGAAATAAGACAACTGAAAGATCTGTTAATTAGCAAAGACAATAAAATAGCTGAACTGGAAAATAAAATAGATGACATGGAAAAATACAAAAAAAACAACGTGGTGATCACAGGACTTGATGTTAGTAAGTGTCGGACATATAAACAAGCTCTCACTAACACTGGCCCAACTGAGGATGCACCACAGGAAGAACTAGAGACTCTGGAGGAGACTGTAGTAAATTTTTTATGGGACAATTACTATGACATAAAATATGAGGACATTTCGTTCTGTTACACCCTGCCCAGTAAACCACCAAATACCAAACCGTCGGTAGTCGTCGAGTTCGTTAGCAGGAAGTTTAGAAACTATGTAATTAGTCAATCAAAGCTACTAAAGGAAACAAAAGTGTACATAAATGAACACCTAACAAAAAAAATGGAAAAATTGCAAAGGAAGCAAGGTGGCTAAAAAGCCAACACAAAATAGCATCAACATGGACAAGAAATGGAAACATCTTTATCAAAACACATGAAGGAGCTAACCCTAAAATGATAAAAGAACTGAAGGATCTAGATGAGTTCAAGGGAGGACAAATTACAAATCAATGAAACAACTGAAATGAACAAATACATTAAAACATGACAACATACGAAGACTCAGAACCTAAAATATATAATGTTAATGATGTTATTGATGCTAACTTTTTTCCAGTAATAAAAGATAGCGAATACTACAATGAAGAGCAATTTAATGACATCAATATAACAAATGGAGTTCTCTCTATTATTCACTTTAACAGCAGAAGTATAAATGCAAATATATCCAAAATAACAGATTACTTAAAACAGTTAAACAGAACTTTTACAATAATAGCACTGTCAGAGACATGGCTCAATGATGATAACACAAGTAATATTCACATCGAAGGGTATGAATTATTTCACATGAACAGAAATAATAAAAGAGGTGGTGGTGTCGCTCTATATGTAATGAATGAAATAAAATGTAAATTAAATAATGAAATGTCAATAATAGTTGATAATATTATGGAAATGATAACAATAGAAATAATAAACAAAAATGATAAAAACATAATAATAAGTTGTGTATATAGATCACCAGGATCAAATATAGAAATATTCACTGATAAAATCTTGGAGCTATTGGAGAAGAGTTTTAATAAAAAAGTTTTTTTGTGTGGAGACTTTAACATTGATATGGGAAATAAAACAGATTCAAATAACATCAGTACATTTATAAATTCAATGTACAGTTTAAATATGTATCCGTTGATATCCAAGCCAACAAGAATTACAACTCATAGTGCCACAATAATTGATAATATTTTCACAAATATAACAAACGGAGAGGTGATAGGTGGTATTTTAACGACCGACTTAAGTGATCATTTACCAGTTTTCACAATCTATAAAAATGATCAAAGTATCACAGAAGCAGTTAAAACAAAGAAAAAGATCATAAACACATCAAAAAAAGTTTTGGAAAAATTAAAAGAGGATCTAGATAAACAAGACTGGAATGAAGTGTATGTTGACGATGTGAACAGATCATATGATGAGTTTATGAATATCTTGGAAACTCTGTATGAAAAAAATTGTGTACAAACAAATTATACAAAGAGAAATATCGTTGACCAACCATGGATGACAAAAGGGTTGAGAAATGCTTGTAAAAAAAAGAATTATTTGTATTCATGTTTCTTGAAATTGCGAAGTCAGAACGCTGAAGAAAAATATAAAAAGTATAAAAATAAATTAGTAGGGATTATAAGGAAACATAAGAAAGAATATTATAGTAAATTATTAGATAAAAGTAATGGTGATATGAAAGCAACATGGCGAGTAATGAATAGTGTTATGAAGAATCATAAAGCAAAAACTAGTATTTCAAAATATTTTGTAACAGAAAAAGATGAAGTTTATGATGAAAATGAAATTGTCAATGGATTTAATCAATATTTTGTGAATGTTGGATCAAGCCTTGCAGCTAAAATACCAAAAGTAAATAATAATGTGAGCCATTCAATTACAGGTTGTGCAAACAGTATTTTTCTAAATGGAACTAACAAAGAGGAAATAATGAATGTAGTAAAAAATCTTACAGACAAGAGATCAAAAGACTGGGTGGACATGGATATGATGTTTGTAAAGGACATAATGAGCCATGTTATTGAGCCGTTTACATATATATGTAATTTATCATTTTCAACAGGAATATTTCCAGATAATATGAAAGTAGCTAAGGTAGTTCCTCTTTTTAAAAATGGTGATAAATGTGTGTTCAACAATTATAGACCTATATCCTTGTTACCACAGTTTTCAAAAATTCTTGAAAAACTATTTGTGAACAGACTAGATCAATTTATAGATAAACAAAATATTCTAAGCAACAGTCAGTATGGGTTCAGAGCAAAAAACTCTACATCAATGGCTCTCATGGAATTAATGGAACAAATAACTACTGCTGTCGATCAAAAACAATATTGTGTCAGTATTTTTGTTGATTTAAAAAAAGCATTCGATACTATTGATCACACCATTCTCCTAGAAAAACTGAACAAATATGGTATTAGAGGACCAGCATTACAGTGGGTATCTAGCTACTTAAAAGATAGGAAACAATTTGTACAAATAAATGATGTAAGATCTGACCTCTGTAATATCACATGTGGAGTTCCCCAGGGCTCTGTGCTTGGACCAAAGCTATTTATTTTATATGTGAATGACTTGGTAAATGTGTCAGGACTCCTTAAATGTATACTTTTTGCTGATGATACCACATTTTTCTGTTTAGGTGAAGATATAGAACAAATGTTGGAATTGATAAAGACAGAATTTACCAAAATACAAACTTGGTTTAAAATCAATAAATTATCATTAAATCTAGAAAAAACTAATTACATGATATTCAGTAATAAAAAGAAAACTGTTGATGTTCCACTCAAAATTGAGGGTGTTGAGATTTGTAGAGTGAGTGAGGTGAAGTTTTTGGGTGTTATTATTGATGACAAACTGACATGGAAACAACACATAAATTCTGTAAGAATAAAAATAGCTAAATCGATTGCAGTACTGTACAAGGTCAGAGACCTATTGAATGATAAAGCTCTGTATTTGTTGTATAACACAATCATTGTTCCACACTTAATCTATTGTATTGATGTTTGGGGGAAAGCGTGTAAAACAATCACAAAGCCTATTTTTGTATTACAGAAAAGAGCTGTAAGAATTATCACTAGAAAACATTATTGTCATCCATCCAGTACATTATTTTATCAACTGAAATTATTGAAATTCCATGATTTGGTTGATTATAATATTTTATCAATTATGTATAGGGCTCAAAATAACGATTTACCTTTAAATATCCAAATGAATTTTGTTAAAAGACAAAGTTGTTATAATCTTAAGGGGACAGAGATGTTTGTAAAACCACAATTCAGAACTAGCTTGAAGGGACGTTCTACCTCAATCCAGGGAATTAGATTATGGAATGGCTTGGAGAATGTAGTTAAAAATGCCAAGTCACTGTTTACATTTAAGAAAATGATCAAAAGGAATTTGTTGAAAAAATATATATGAATTAGCATAATGTGTATTGTATCAATTATTAGTTATGTATTAGTATTAGAAAATTAGAAAGAGTTAGTCATTTTGTACTGCTGGTGAAAGATTATTATTGTTTAATCTGATTGTTTGAAAAAAGGGGCAGATATAATAAGATTTATTCTTCTTTCTGCTACCTTTCATTTTTTTACATTGTGTACGTATCATTGATGGGATTGTCTTGTATTGTATTTCTTTTGTAAAAAAATGAACAAATTTAATAAACATAAACATAATAAACATAATACAATATTGCTTCCCAACCAAAAGTCAATCCTAGATTTACAACTCCCATTTGGCTTAAACCATGAAAAGCTTTGAGACCCTGGGTTCAATACTCTCCAAATATCATTTAGATTGTTGTTTATCATAAAGTCATTCATTATACAGTTAACTTGAGGTTTCCCAGATCTTGGAGGACATCTATCCACCCACTCGTCAGGAGTCATGTTCCAATCCCCTCCCATCAAAATATAATTAGTAGGATATCGACCTTTAAGTTCTGAAATCACATTTGTTACGTCTGTTAACATGACTCTGTTTTGACTGTCATTGTTATACCCGTATATGTTGCACAGTATGATGAATAGACCATCCGTTCTCACCACAGCTATCAGCCAGTGTCCCTCGGTGTCAGTCCGGTGTGTGACTACTTCTCCTGGGAAATTGTTGAAACATATAGCTACCCCTCCTGATCGGGTCGAACCATGGCTGAACAGCATCTTGTCGCCCCATTGATTCCTCCAGAAACGCGCGTCCACATCTGAGGAGTGAGTCTCTTGCAGAAATAAACAATGTGATTTTTGTCCCTTGCAAAATAAAAAAGTGGCTTTCCTTTTAACAATTTCTTTCAATCCCCTGACATTTAAAGAACCAAAAGAAAGTTTAACACTTAACATGAACTCAGAACAGTTTTAGATAAAATAAAAAATAAAGAAAACTCAAAAGTTCACCCAGTAAGCAAGTAGAAATGAAAAGATTACCGGTAACAATAAATCTCCTTTACCGCTGACATATTTTCCACCCAATCAAGCGTTTATCAAATATTGTTCACCTCTAAAGTTCCACACGTCGTCCTTCAATGTATCCATGTGGGCCCCGGAAAAAGGCCTGTTTCCCAGCTTTCCTGGCTTCATCAGTCAGGGGCCACAGTCGCTGGCGCTCCTCCAGGTCTTCTATTTTTATTTATTTATTTATTTATTTATTTATTTATTTATTATTTATTTATTTATTTATTTATTTATTTATTTATTTATTTATGTAATTTATTCATCTCAAATCAAAACACAAAGCAACAAATTCAATATAGAAAGCAAAAAAACAGATTTAAAATGAAAGGAAGCAGATGAAGAATAAAATTCTTATAATATCTGCCCCTTCTAAAAACAAAATTCTGTTTAACACTCAAATCAAACAATGATCATACATGAACAAAAATTCATAGCCCATAACAATTGTTGAAGATTAATAAATTAACAATTTTGCATTTGTAGATATCTATTTAAGAATTTGCGTTTAATCAACTTTTTAAATATAGGTTTTGATTCAATTTTTTTGTCATCATTTTCCAAACCATTCCATAAATCTATTCCATGCATTAAAGTAAACCGACCCTTTAAACTGGTTCTATAATGTGGCTTAACAAAAATGTCTGTTCCCTTAAGATTGTAACAGCTTTTTCTTGTTAAAAAATGTTTTTGAATATTATGAGGTAGTTTGTGGTTTTGAGCTTTATGCATTAATAAGTAAATATTGTATTCTACTAGATCGTAGTAAACTATCTTTGGGCAACATCTCTGCAAATCTGATGCCTTCTTCTTTGCAAACAGCAGATCCTTTGCTCCGTTTCCATATTTCTTCCTTTATTCGCCTTTGAGTGAATCACATTCCTGTTCCTGTCGTCTCTTTTTCCCATCCCGTGGACAACATCTACAGTATCCTCCATTTTGGAATCTAGCTCAGGGGCAATCTTTGCTCTGATGTTCTCGTCCTTCTTCTCTTTCATGCCTTTCACTCTGAGGCTCCATCTCATTCTGTACCTCTCCTGCTCTCTCATCTTTTCTTTCAGTTCGTTGTTCTCTTTAAGTAACTGTTTGTTTGCATTTTCTAGCTTTGAAATCTTCAGCTTGCATTCTTTCATTTCCTCTGCGTTGTACTGCACTGCTTTCGCCAAGTTAGCAATCATGGCGCTGCTCTGTCTCGTTTGTTCTTTGATGTCTTCAAGCTGCGTGTTTACTCTTTTCTCCAAACTCATGATAGCTTCAAATAGGACATTATTGGAGACCTGCGCAGTGTCTCTGTCCTCAACTGACTTCACTCTTTTTTCATTTTGCGACTTTGTCGGAGTAAGCGGTGTCGAGCTATCACGGTCACGTTTGTTTTGCATAGTAATGTCCATCGCGTAATCGTGTTCCGGTTCTTTTACCTGAGATGTGGTTTTTGTCTTTGTGGAACCAGGTTGCAGCTTCACAGGTTTTGTTAACTTTTTTGCATCCATTGGATATTATTTTGAGTGGAAAAACAGAAGTTAAATATGAAAAATTTGCGGTAGTCTACGGAGCTCACGTCACACGCGACTTTTCAGATCGCCATCTTGGTACCTCGTCATGGCCCCGGCCCACCCGTGCTGTCTCTAATGTTCTGCTGTTATAGCCAAACATTATATACTGTACACAAATGTCGCTTCATTAAAACCGTCCCTAACTTCACACAGTGGAAGAAAGAGTTAAATTTGTTTTATAAGTCTTTGTGTTTGGTGAAGTCAAAAAATGCTTTTAAGTTGTCATCTTTTATTAAAACATTTGATGTGTAACGTATTCCCTGGTTCTTTATGTTATAAATATGCCCTTTTAGGTAGGTTTTTTATTTTATTTTTAATTTTTATTCACGTTAGGTTCTCGCTTGAACAGTTTTATTTACTTGATCTTGTATTATGTTATTTGGTTTGGTTTGTTGTCTATATGTAACCTTGTAAAAATGTAGTGAACACATTGTTTATTTTATGGTACCTTTTTGTGATGTTGGTATAGTTCAATTAAAAACTGATAATAAAAACTAATAAAAAATAAAATAAAATAAAATAAAATAAAAAATACAACAACTAAAAAACTTTCTCTTGGTCCTTTTTTTTTTTTTTAATTTATAAAAGAAACAAGTACAAAAAAAACCTTACAATGTCAAACATGGCTCGAGACTTAAGGCATGTGTTACACCGTTGAAAATGATGGGCCTGGTCACTTCTGGTGTAGCATATTTATTTAGTTTTTAACTGTGAACAGAAAACACAACGGTTACAACTGCTCCTAATATCTGCTGTAAGCTGGTTTCCTAGCAACGGCTGATTTCCTCTGCCTGAACAACAGCCAACAAACGACACAACAGTAAACAGACACACAGTATTCACTTTTAACATCACTGTACATCCACCCCAACACATCTTCCTTAACCAAACCCAAACAATACATATACTGTATTTTGTTTATGATTCAGCTTACCTGTGAACAGAAAACACAACGGTTACAACTGCTCCTAATATCTGCTGTAAGCTGGTTTCCTAGCAACGGCTGATTTCCTCTGCCTAAACAGAGCGTCATCGTCCGTTCTATAAGGCACTGAGCGCCCTCTGATGGCGAAACCCATACACTACAAGGCAATAACGCTAGTTTCTGTCTGTCAGTAATCTTTAGCAAACAAATAAAATGGGGGGCTACTATTTTCATGCCTTGTTCTCTTTCATAGTGCCACACTCTCCCCCACAAAATTAAATGTCTCCTGACATTTCTGATTACATATTACTGTACATTAAAACTTAGCATTAACACAGTCCCACAGCCCATGGTCTCCAGAAGGTATTACTCTCAATAACCTGAGTCTTAGTCACCTTGCAGTCCCTCTGAACCAAGGTAGGCTGACCTAAAGTGTCATAACTCAATATAAGTGGTTTTTTACTTTGTCTATGGGGTCGCTTTCTCACAGAGTCAGTCTCACCTTTGTTGGCAGCTGAAATGTCAATCACTGCCTCACCGCTCTCTGACCTTCCAAAGTCAATGTCAGAGTGTTCCTCTTCGCTCTGTAGTGGCACATCCTCTTCGCTCTGTAGTGGCACATCCTCTTCGCTCTGTAGTGGCACATCCTCTTCGCTCTGTAGTGGCACATCCTCTTCGCTCTGTAGTGGCACATCCTCTTCTTGAACATGAAGACTTGGTTCAGGCTGGAACGGCGCTGCCAAGGGGTTGAGCGGAGTCTGCCAATGTCTCCCTGGAGTCTTCCTGAGGTACCACTGGTATGTGCTACTGTCCTCATCATCTGATGTGTCACCATTTCCTGGATGCTGCTGTGCACATGGACGTCTCAGCCTTTTCTTTGTAACAGTTGGAGCATCTTTTTGGGGCTTAACAGTCTGTGTTGGTGGCTTTTCTAGTGGTAGGAAGTCACAGGGTAGTAGGAGATTCCTGTGCACCACCTTGTCTCTCCCTTGACCAGTTTCAGGACAGATCCGATACACTGGGCTGTCATCTGTTTTCCTCTCCATCACTTTGTAGACCTGGTTCTCCCAATAAGACTGGATCTTTGCAGGTCCACCTCTTGGAGTGAGGTTTCGGAGAAGAACTCTGTCACCAGGCTGAAGATCTCTCCCTTTAACTCTTCTGTCATAGTATGTTTTTCCTCGAGCAGCTTCCTTCGTAGCCGTTTCAGAAGCTACTGTGTAGGCCTCCTGCATTCTCTTTTTCCAGCAGCTAACATAGTCATCATAGTCCATATGAGTTTCATCTTCCCTCAGATTGAAGAGCAGGTCGATGGGCAAGCGTGGGGAACGTCCGAAGATGAGGTAATATGGGGCGTAACCTGTTGCCTCACTCTTTGTACAGTTGTACGCATGGACAACTTTAGCAAGTGATTCTTTCCAATCCTCCTTCTCCTTGTCCTCCAGGGTTCGTAACATGGACAACAGGGTACGGTTGAATCTTTCCACCTGTCCATTACCTTGTGGATGGTAGGGTGTTGTATGAGAACCCTGGACACCTGAGAGTTCTTTCAACCTTGCCATGAGCTTGTTGTCGAATTCTTTACCCATGTCATGGTGTAGTCTGGTTGGGAAGCCAAACTTCAGCGCAAAGTCATTGAAGAGCTTGTCAGCAACAGTTTTAGCTGTTTTGTTCTTTGTCGGATAAGCTTGGGCGAACCTCGTGAAGTGGTCCATAACAACTAATATATATTCATAGCCATGCTTGCACTTTTCCAGGTGGAGGAAGTCTATGGAGACCAGTTGGAATGGGTAAGTTGACTGGATCGAGGTCAGAGGAGCACAGGTCTGCTTACTCGGTTTCTTCTTCTTGAGACACTCACATTCTTCAGTAACAAAGTGTTCAACTTCTTTTGCCATCTGCGGCCAGTAGAACCTGTCTCTGATCAGGTCGAGTGTTCTTTCCACCCCTAAGTGGCCCATGTCTTTATGGAGCTCTTTGAAAACCAGGGGACGATAGGCTTTAGGGACCAATAACTGCTCTCGGTGGGCTGTTTTGCGGCGCAGGATACCATTTTGGTCGACGTGAAGCTTCAACCACTGCCTGAGCAATGCAGCTACTGCAGGAGCCTCAGACTTCACCTCAATCCTATTTGGTCTTCTACTCTGTGACTTGTACCAGAGCACTCTTGACAGGACCTCATCTGCTTCCTGGGCTGTGCGGATCTCGTCTGGTGTAAAAGGCTGGTTGGTGCTGGAATCTT
>JBBPBX010098398.1:0-12698 GCA_038048925.1 Garcialebias charrua
AGGATGTGTGCTCTTACAAGAATGTCTCAAGGCCATGTGCCGTCCATGTGGGAGGAACTACAAGCCACTTCCACCAGAACTGGGCACTGGCTCCGCTTAAAGCCAGAACATCAAGGAAGCAGTCTCGCTTCTGCCCCAGAGCAATAGGACACAAGACTCAAAGAACCCTCTTCATCAAGTTCAGCATGGATTGCCAGACAACAGATACCCTTGCAACCAATGTGAGTACCCCCTCTTGATGGTCAGCCGATACCACAGGGCCTACTCTGACCAACTGGTCACACTGTCCTTCCCACTTCAAAGGAAGCACGGTCAGTGCTTTAAGTGGAAAAAAATAAGTGCCGGTACCCTCCCTAATGTCATAATAATATGCATACCTGCAAACTCAGAAGGGATGAAAAAGGTGACAAACGTTGCGTCAGATTTTGTAATTTCTTAACATGCTTCAGGTAAAAAGTCATTTACTAACCTAATTTAATGAGGACATAAATAGGAAAGATTGTGTCAACCAAAAAATTAACAACCAACAACAGCAGCAAGTCAAATACAGCAGAACATTTTGCTAACAATGCGCTGCTCCGAGTCAACAGATGCATTTAAAAACTTAAGACTTATCTCTTCAGACAGGCTTTTGGTTAATTTTGTACATTGATTTTAGAGTTTGTTATGTTTTACCTTTTTGTATAGTACTTCTGTGATTTTATGATTTTATTTTTCCTTTTGTAAAGCACTATGTGACTCTCATGTCTGTGAAATGTGCTATATAAATAAAACTTACTAACAGTAAAAACTAGTTTCTTAAATATGCTGGTGAAGATGTTTTGCCAGAAATTTTGAATAAAGTAGATGCCATTTCCTGCATTCTGGTGTATTTTAACAAGTTGTTAAACCATACCATACCATACCATACCATTTTATTTATAAAGCACTTTAAACAGGAACAAGTCCACACCAAAGTGCTGGACAAACAAACACGCAACAGGCAACACATACAATGAAGTACAACACGAAAAACATAAAAACATTGCAGATCATAAATCAAACGATCCAGTACAAATCAGCTGGCATTGAAAGCAATGGAGTAGTAGTGAGTTTTTAACCGGGATTTGAAAACCGAGAGGGAGGGGGCCTGTTTGATGAGCAGCGGTAACTCGTTCCAGAGTCTTGGGCCTGCTACAGAGAACGCCCTGTCACCCCTGCGCTTAAGGCGAGTTTCTGGAACTATCAAGAGCACCTGATCCTCTGACCTCAAAGCACGTGGAGGGACATATGGGTGTATCAGATCTGAGAGATAGGCGGGGGCGAGACTGTTCAGCGATTTGTAGACATACATGAGAATTTTGAATTGGATTCGAAGATGAACCGGTAGCCAGTGAAGGGAGGCCAAGACTGGTGTAATGTGCTCTCTTTTGCGTGTGCTGGTTAAAAATCGGGCAGCTGCGTTCTGAACCAGTTGTAATCGTGCAATGGTGGCTTGACTGACGCCAAACAGAAGTGAATTGCAGTAATCAAGCCTAGATGTAATGAATGCGTGAATCACTGTCTCCAGGTGCTTTTTGGATAATATGGGCTTCAGCTTAGACAGACGCCTCAGCTGGAAAAAACAGGATTTGACGATCATGTTTACATGACTGTTGAGTTTCATGGAAGGATCCATTATCACTCCCAGATTTTTGACTTTTTGTTTTTCGGACAGGGGTAGAGCAGACAGGTCAATGCAGTGGTTTGAGGTTGTGTCATTGGGAAGGAACAATATGGCTTCAGACTTCTTATCATTGAAGCTTAAGAAATTTAAAGCCATCCAGTCCCTGATGTCAGCCAGGCAGTCGAGCAGAGGTTGAATAGAGCCTGTACCATTTTGTCTTAGGGGGAAGTAGATTTGACAGTCATCAGCGTAGAAGTGGAAAGGTATATTGTGTTTCCGGAAGATAGCACCGAGTGGCAGCAGGTATAAGGAGAACAAGAGAGGACCCAGGATGGACCCCTGCGGAACCCCCCATTTAAGAGCCGCCACTGCAGAAGTAAAATCATTGATGGACACACAAAAAGACCTGTCAGAGAGGTAGGATCTGAACCAGTTTAGGGCTGATCCTGAGATGCCCACCCACTGCTCCAACCTAGCAATGAGGATCTCATGGTCGATGGTGTCGAAAGCGGATGTGAGGTCCAATAGGACAAGCAGCACAGAGTCACCAGTATCTGTGGATAGAAAGATGTCGTTAAAAACCTTCAGTAGGGCAGTCTCAGTGCTGTGGAGGGATTTGAAGCCAGACTGGAATAGCTCGGGGATAGCGTGATCCTCCAGGAAGCACTTTAGTTGGGACTCAACTATTTTCTCTAGAAGTTTAGAAACAAATGGGAGTCTGGAGACAGGCCTGAAATTGGATAATACTGACGGGTCGAGGTTTGGTTTTTTCAGGAGGGGTTGAACAGCAGCATGTTTTAATGATTTTGGCACCACACCCGAGGATAGACTGCTATTAACAATAGAGAGAATGGAGGGACCTAGAGTGTGAAAAACCTCCTTTAGAAGCCGAGGGGGGACCACATCGAAGGGGGAGCCAGATGGTTTCAGGCTGCACATGACCTGCTCTAGAGAGGACAGAGAGACTGGTTCAAAATGGTCAAACACAGCAACAGATTGAGGTGGGATGGATGGATCGTGAGATGGAGGAGAAATGAGAGCCCTGGTGGTTGCGATTTTATCTAAAAAGAAATGTTGGAAGTTCTCGCACAGCTCAGTCGAGGCTTCCATGGGTGATTGTTCAGTGAGGTGGAGAACAGAGTTTAGGGTGGAGAACAGAACTCGAGGGTTACGAGAGTTTGCAGCAATGATATCAGAGAAGTATTGTGATTTAGCAGTTTTCACTGCTTTCTGATATCGGCGCCAGCTCTCTTTTACCATCTCAAAAGAGACCTGCAGACTGTCTTTTTTCCACTTCCTCTCCACCTTTCGGCATTGCTGCCTCGCAGCTCTGGTAGTGTCATTCAGCCACGGTTCGGCCCTGAGTTTTGGTCTTCTCGTTTTGATAGGCGCTACTTGATCCAAAGCCTTTAAACAAACAGAGTCAAACTGGTTTGTCAGCTCCTCAGTGCTGGAGAGGAACCCCGGGGGCTGAATTAACATGTCATTGTTGTAAACCTCAGTGAAACGTGCGGCAGTTAAATGGTTAACATTCCTGCCTTTACGTGCAGGAATGCATGTTTTAGAGGTAACATGGGGGATGGTGAACTGAAAATTCACTGGCCTATGATCTGAGAATACATTGTCTCCTATTTCAAGGTTTGAAACAGTCACATCACATGTTAAAACAAGGTCCAACAAATGTCCACGCTGCTGCGTGGGAGAGTTCACGTGTTGAGTTAAATTAAATGAGTCCAATAAATCTAGAAAGTCCTTAACCATGGGCTTCTCAGGACAACACACGTGCAAGTTGAAGTCGCCTGAAATGACGACCCGAGAATATTTGGCTGTAATTTCAGCCAAGAAATCAGAAAACTCGCTGATGAAGTTCTTAGAACAAGGCGGCCGGTAGACAAGAGCACACAAAGTTACAGGTGAATGTCCGAGTTCAAACACAGTTCAAACATCTATGTTTACCTACATGTAAACATGATTCACTTACTATTTTAGAGACATCTAACAAAATAAAGTCAGGTCCTGTGGACAGATTAAAAAATTGTTGAAATTATTATTGATCATGAATCAGGATATTTTAGAGACACCTCATTTAACTAGTTCATATAGACATCATCCTGTTTTTAAATTCACTCCTGTGGCTAAGATAATTAAATTAATGTGACACTTTATCACAGTGGCTTTAGGGGTGCAATTGACTGTTATTTTGTTAATTTTTATTTAGTTTTATTTGTAACACAACATGCCATTTTACTAAACAATGGTTACACTGCATGTATAAAAATATTAACTTTACCCACACGTTGGAGGAGTTACTTCCGCTTCCCTCGCGCTCTGTCGCGCTGCAGAGTTTGTTTTTATTTTTTTTACAGAGTTCGCTGTCGTCTCCTCCCCCTGTCTATCCTGAGGTTGTGATTGGCCAAATGACGCGCTCCACCAAAGATGTTTTATTATCGTGAAGATGCATTACTCTTTCTTGAAATCCAGTCGGGGGAAATGATGCATTCTAATCTGCCACGGGTCTTTCAAGTGGAGAAGACAAAAATAAGTTCCGGAACGCACCTTACACTTAAAAAAAGTCCCGGTACTCTCAGGGTTAAATTTTAGAAGTGGCGGAACTGGGTACCGGTGAGTTCCGGCCCACTTAAAGCACTGAGCATGGTAGAATATTATTTGATATTGGTTGCATGGATGTGCTACTGCCACACGGTTGAGTGGGGAAGAGGGCGACTAATGCGATTCCCTATGGCCCTCCAAGCCTATGCCAAGCTGATCGTAACCCATGCAGTACTCGAAAGACCTGAACTGATGCCATCCTTATTTGTCACCTACTTACTGGGACGGGTCAAGCCCACGCTTCAACAAAGTGTAGTGCTTTTGGCTTAGCTACTGGCAGACTTCCGAGTTGTGACCCTCGAGTACCTGGCCGCTCTCACCCCTTCACCTATACCTATCACACGCTGCGGGAACGTAGCTGGAAGAATTGTTATGGCAGTGTTGGAAGGAACCATTGCCATCACTGTTCTACCCTAGCATTGCAACCACAGAATAGACACCGTTGGGCCCTGAAGCTGACTGTCCTAATAGGGTGGGGTTTGGGTTGGGGAGTTTGTTCAGCATTATACTGGAGCAGTCTCTGCACCATAGTACCTATTTTTGCTTGGATGATGACATATGCAGTGGTTTTCAAGATAAGTCACGAGCCTTCTCCAGTTGCAAAGTAAGCGAGTGTAGAATTATAACCAATGAGATCTCCTTGGCTTAGATCTCTGTTTTCCGAAGAAAAAAAAATTAATCATTGCAACCAAAATCGCTTAACCCTTCCCTGCCAGCGCTATTATTAGATAAAGCTTACTTAACTCAGGGTTACATCGCTCAACAGGTTTCCTAATGTCGGCTGACGGCCTGTATAGACCCAAAAATGGTTGGGAGCCTCGGAAAGGTGATGATGCCTGAAATTTAGTGAATGATTAAGTATCGTTATATTAGAGAGCAAGTTCTGTTTACCCCTTCTTATCATTACAGGAACCTCAAGTAACCCGCTGTTATTGCCGTATTGGTATACCTGATACCAGATACCTCTGGGCTGTTGGATCGTCCTGGTGGTGCCAACACTGTCATTCGGATGTGGTAGCTGCAGCTGTGATAAGTGGCATCCTCGTCCATGATACATCACATAGCTTACCACAGGTGTCCGCTGAAGAGTGCCTGGAAACAGAACGCACCAGCAAGATCGACTGGACCTCGGCATTGTAGTGGACCTACCCAGGGTCAAATTAAGGTTTTTGAACTGTCCAGTGATGACCTTTACTGACCTCTCAGTAAAGCAAGACATTTACTACAAAATCATTCATTTAGCTATAATCTGATAACATAGTCACCAAAAAGAGACTATTTCTATCTTTGATTTTAGGCTGATGTGATCAAAAGAATAACTTTTGTCATTTTCATGATGTGTGCTTTTAAGCTGTGTTATTCTGTAAGAGTTAAACGGTGTTCACTGCTGTGTTAAAGGTGAAATCTCGGGTCACAGAGACCCGACTGTTTTGTTTAGAAATAAGAAGACAGTTTAATCCGTTGTTTCTCCTGAAAAGGGCTCCAGCTGCTCTGTCTTTTCCTAAACAATTTCCCTCTGCTCGGGCTGTAACCTTGGGTCGTGATAACGGCAAGTGAATTGCTCAACTGGTCCGTGGACCAATGAAAAAGAGACAAGCCTCACTCCTCTCTTTGATCCTTCTTTAAGTTCTAAGCTGTTGCTGGAACTACAGAGTCGGCAAGAGTCCGAGAGAGTTTCTGGGAACTTCAAAGAGATGTGAACTTTTCCAAAGAGCTGAATGACCACCAGTCACGCGCTAAGGACTCGTCATCCAGCTGGGACTGATAACATGTTGTTATGGGTCCACTCGAACGAGCGTAAGATCAAAAACTTTGTTATTCCTTCCTGGAATAAATTATCTTGAGCCAAGAAGCCACGACTGTCACGACTTCTGCCGACGAAAGCGAGTATCACCGACACCGACAAGGTAAACACGCGTGGAGTCCAGCTTGGACTTGCGGGACCGACGACTCGTCAGTCTAAAGTTGACCACAGCTCTTTACCAGAACCAAGGCGGACGTCTTAAGGTAAAGGAGCAGCTGTTTGCTTGCTGGAGGTGTGATGATATCTTAGCTGGACGCGTACGGAAGAGTGTCATCTGGTTTCATAAATGCAAGATAAACTTCCTCTCTTAACCTCCCAATTCTTCTTAAATCTTTCCTCCTATCTTTTTCCCTCAATTCTAAGCTGGAAACTATTTTAAGCTGAAGAGCCCACAGACTAAATATGTTAACATCCAATATTGAAGTCTGTTGTGTTAAATTTAAGTGTGCTGACGTATTAATTTGAAAGAAAGTGAAATCATGTCAATCAAGTGTAATGGTGTTAATTTAGTTGATTCATTTTAAATAAATGATAGTGTCTCTTTGACATATCAAGCTAAGTTAACGTGTCCATTGTCACTTATGGCTCTGTTTATTTATCCATCATAAAGATCACAGAAATATTGGGTAAACTGAAAAAGAACAGAATCCGTGAATTTACTATTCAATCTGAATAAGTAAATTAATTAAGGTAAAGAGGTCAGTATTAATATTGACCTCCTCATAACCCCTTACATCTGGTGGCCTCGTACGTGGTTCTGAAAGTTTATTGATATCTGTGGTCTCTCATGAACTGTAACGTCATGTTTGCATATTGGGATCCAAGTTTTAGACTCTAACAGATTAATTATTTTGGCTGGAAAAGTGTTCAGAACGATTGCAGGACTGCAGTTAATGACATTTGAAGCTGAAATTGTTATTTGTTCAACTTTTGAAACGCTATAAGTAGTTTGGTGGGGATCTGTCTCGCTGTGTGGGAAGTGTCTGGTGGTTCTGATAAGGACCCGGTCCAGATTACGTTGCACAAGCTGAGGCAATCTCACTGCAAAATGACCGCCGAGTCAAATTGCCTGAAAAGCTAATTTAACATCTACAAGATTGCTGTGCTGGTATTTTACATGTTAGAGCAGGTCAAAGAAGCATATTACTGTTAGAACGGTGTCGGATAGTGGTTCTGAAACCCGAGTTCTGCTCCTTTAAAGTGGACGGAACCGACCTTGACGCGCTCCGAGAGAGTCCGTGTTTGTTCAACAGCTGCAGTGCTGTGTTACTGAGCGTAACTAAGTTGGCCTGTCTAGGTGTGTTCGCCGCATGTTTCAGAATTTTGGAAAGTTAATTTGTAGCGTTTGAGTTGTTTTAAGAGTCCATAAGGTTGTGATCTGCGGTGCTAAGGTAACGTTACAGAGCTACGTGTCCAAGTACACGTTTGTTTATGAGCTGTGATTGGATGAAACGAGAGCTGGGAGCTGTCAATCACTCGTAGCGAGCGCTGATTCGCTGTAGTGGGAACGCACGCCGTTGCGACCAACCCACTTTGTCGTCATTTCCGGTACTTCATTGGTCGAAGGTAAGAAACTACATTTACCATGAATGCTTGGAATGAACTACAAACGCTGTGATTGATTGGTTGACGTCACTTATCTGTGTAGCGAGCTCCGCCTCGCTCAGCAGCAGTAGAGCTGGTGACGCGCTGCGTCGACCCGCCTATTTGTGTCGTCATTTCCTGGTGCATTTCGGGTGACAAGCAGTTCACACGCTGACAGAACAAACTGAATTTCACTGAGAGTTTAAAAACTCATTTAAAGCCATCTAAACTGTCTAACAACATAGATTTGTCTCTGACAAGACCGTAGTTCGAGCGTTTATCACGAACATACTAGAAACTAACTCTAAAAGGTAGTTTTCAGTTAAATACTGAATGAAATAAATCAGTCTCCACGTGATAAATTAAGACTCAAAGCTGCCCCCTGTTGGTTAAAAGACGTTGACAGATGAGTTTTCTCAAAAACATCATAAAGAAGTCAGCATTTTTATGGTGAGTTACCAGCTTAAAAAATTGTTCTGTACACAAACAAAAACTGTTTATTCTAAATACAAATTTTAGAATAACAGAGGTACAGACACACAATTTGTGCTCATTTTAAATACTGAAGAGATTTAAAATAACACTAAAAAAGGCATTTTTTTATTTGATTTTCGAATTAAATAAAGAAAAAATGATGGAGAACAGAGCAGTTTCCACATTAAGCTCTTCACATCTCTGAATTTTAAACAGAATTGGTGTGCACAACTGCACACTTTTAGTTAAAAATCGCATTTTTAACGTTTTTCTGTGTAAAATTAATGACTCCAGTTTATTTTAAATGAAAAGTTTAAAATAACGAACAGAACGTCCTTTTTCACTCCTGATAACTGTCAAATGCAGTACGAAATCAGTTTCACTGAGACTGCAAGACATCTTTTTAAAGGCATGCTCAAGCAGCATCCTGTCACATTTTAGTGAAGTCATTGCATTTAAGTCAGCCCTCTTTTATAAGCGTTTGAGTAAGAAAAACGGAAATCAGGCTGCTTGGGTTAGTTAGTAACTGTTGTTTGAACGTAAGTTCTATTTTAAAGTTAACACTGCAAGAGTGCATTTAACTTTTACAAAGTTCATTGAGGGTAAAAACCTGAAATAAGGTACCTATGAATACTTATTACACAGTGAAACGCGTAAACCTCAGCTGATTAGTTTATTTGACTCAGTGCTACATTAAAAGTGAATATTTATTTGCAAACACTAACATGAGAACAATCTTTTGATTTTTTTCACACAAAATCAAAACTAAAAGATGGGAGATAACAATTATGATGAAGCTTTACAGCTGCTCACAGCAAAGCTTGAATTGTTAAGGCATAATAACATTCGCAGAAGAGAAACTTTTCAACAAGAAAAACTTGAGTTAAAACGTGAGATCAAACAAAATCAAAACAAAAAGATGGGAGATAACGATTGTGATGAAGCTTTACAGCTGCTCACAGAAGTGCTTGAATTGTTAAGGCAAGATAACATTCGCAGAAGAGAAAATTTTCAACAAGAAAAACTTGAGTTAAAAAGTGAGATTGAGCAATTAAAAATAAAACGGCGTGCTATAAATGGTTTTGATGTTCGTCAACTCCCTGACCCGATCTGGTTAAAAACAAAACCAGAACGTGAACTACATTACCAAGAAAAGGTCAAATCCCACTCGCTGGAGCTGGAAGGGACAAGTTCATCAACTCCCTCTCCTAAAAAAGGCGAGAAAAAACATGTTTTTCAAACTAACAAACCACAACAGGAACCTGCCCGCTGGAACAATGAGCCGGAGTGGCTCAGACAAGACCCAGAGTACATAAAACGATTTCAAAGGGGCGCACGTCCTAAAGATAAGAAAGATGGTCACAAACCACGTAGTGAAGATGCCCGCTGGAACAATGAGCCAGAGTGGCTCAGACAAGACCCAGAGTACATAAAACGATTTCAAAGGGGGGGCGCACGTCCTAGAGATAAGAAAAATGGTCACAAAAGTATACCATATCTCAAAAGGGGGTCCCATCAGGAAACCCCAGGTCAAGGACAAGCTCCTCCTGCCCCTCGAACAGAACAGTCCGAGACCGGCAAAAAATCACTGAAGTTCCAGAAAAAAGGCAACATACCTCTATGCTCTGAGGAGATAGTGGACATAAGTTGGTTGTTTGAAAACTTGAATGATACAGAGGATGACCGAACTGGTACATTGAGTGACCTTGTCTTTGATAACTCAGAGCACATGGATAACTCAGAGCACACAGTTAGTGACATCAATAGCAAACGACAAAAAGAAAAACGTCTCAAAAAAGGCCTTGAGCTACAACATCAGTTTAAACAATCAGTGATGAAACAGTGCGCTGTAACTGCTGTTGAGGCTCACATGCAAAACAAAACACCCTCTGAGGTGTGCCCAGGTCAAAAGGTCGTATCCCAGACGCAAAAAAGCGAGAATAAACACCGTCGTCTCAAAGGTCCTCTGACCTCAGAAGAGGCAGAGAACACGCGTCGGTTGTTAAAAGAGTTGGATAATACTAGCAAGAATGAACAAGATTTTCAAACTGACATACACCGAAATGTTGGTACCAGTTGGAACAGTGACTCAAAATGGTTTAAAGGGAGCCCCGCCCCTAAAGCACCTCAGATTGAAAAATCTGAGACAAGCAACGAACCACAAAAGGTAGGTGTTCACTCTCTAAGAGACCCACAACGGTTCAGCTCGAACCAGGTGGGTGAAAACCAAGGTCCATCGTTGGGTGGACTTCAAGAGAAATTGAAGGATGAGGAAAGCTTTTACCAAGATGGCCGCGCTCAGACCAGTAGCAGCTTCATGGGCTTCCAGAACATCCCCAGTTTTTAGTAGTTTTAATAGTGTTTTTGTACCTGACTCTGCGCGTTTTTTGCGGGTGAATTATAGCCGAACTGAGCTGTTGAGAATTGGAGCGGATTTACCACAAGGCACAGCTGAAATCAGCAACGAACTCAAATCAGAACTCGGAAGATTGGATCTGCTTAGATCATCTTTCTGGAAGCAGATGCGCGGAGGAAAGAAGAGAAAGAGATGCTCTCGAGGGAAAAAGCGTGGCTGTCGAGCAGGAATCATGACGAGACTACGAGCAGACGCTAAAACCGGTAAACCCCCGATGCCGGCTTTATTTCTGTCTAACGTGCGCTCGCTCGACAACAAGATGGACCTGCTTCGTCTGAGAGTAACAACGTCGGAGGAGATGAGGAGATGTTCGGTGCTTTGTCTCACGGAAACATGGATCAATGAAGACACTCCTGACTCTGTTTACGAGTTGGATAATAAACTATTTTTCAGAACGGACCGGTGCATCGAGACTACGGGGAAAACGCGAGGTGGGGGTGTCTGCATTTACGTTAACAAAGACTGGTGCACGAACTGTGCCGTTATCAGCAGGATCTGCTCAGCTGCTGTGGAGCTTTTAACAATAAGATGTAGGCCACATTACCTCCCCCGCGACTATTCAGCGATAATAATAAGCAATGTTTACATAGCACCCGATGCTAATGCTAAAGTCGCCCAGGAAGAAATTCATGAGTTACTCACCTCGCTGCAGTGTAAATATCCTGAGGGGTTTTTCATTGTTTCCGGGGACTTCAATCACGTGGATTTACGTGCCATCCTTCCAACCTTCAATCAGCACGTTTTCACAGAAACACGAGGAAATAAGACATTAGACCAGGTCTACACGAATGTGAAGGGGGCGTACACGGCGAAGCCACGCCCACCGATCGGGGCTTCCGACCATCGCTCCCTGCTATTGGTCCCTAGACAGCTCCCCCCACTCCGACGTTCGATGCCAGAACAAAGAGTGATAACATCGTGGCGCCAAGATAGTTCCCCCATGCTGAGGGACTGCTTTGAAAACACAAACTGGTCTGTCTTCAAAGAGGCAGCTACGAATGGAAATTCAATTGACCTGGAGCTTTATGCTTCCTCTGTCCTGGGTTACATCAGTACATGTGCTGAAAATGTATCCATAAGAAAGTGTGTTAAATTTTACCCCAATCAAAAACCCTGGCAATAATAATAATAATAATAATAATAATAATTAATTCAATTTATAACGCACTTTTCATTACTGAAAATCTCAAAGTGCTACACATATATTGAATGCTACACACATTCATAAACCGGTGGCGGCAGACTACCATGCAAGGTGCTTTCCAGTCCTACCGGGAGCAACTCAGGGTTAAGTGTCTTGCCCAAGGACACAACGACACATGGTGCGGGTCCCGGGAGTCGAACCGCCAACTTTCCGATCGGGAGACGACTGCCATTACCACTACACCACGGCCCGCCCACGAAAATAAAGATGTCCGCACCCTGCTGGCAGCCAGGGACACTGCATTCAAGTCTAAAGATACTGAGGAGTTGAGAAAGTGCAGGAGAGAACTGGATGATGGCATAAAGAAGGCCAAAGCCGCGTATGCACAGAGGATCGAGGGACAGTTCACCTCACATGATCCAAGGAGCATGTGGCAGGGCATCAAATGCTTAACAGACTACAAGGGCAAAAGCAAACAATGCCCCAGGGACCCATCCCTGCCTGATGCCCTCAATAAGTTTTATGCACGTTTTGATGATCCAAACAGACCAACTAGCACCAGACTCACCTCATCACCAGACGAGGAGCACCTCAAAGTGACCGCAGCAGAAGTGAGAGGCAGTCTCAGAAGGATCAACCCTCATAAAGCTACGGGTCCAGACAACATCCCAGGGAAAGTTCTGAAGGAATGTGCGGACCAGCTCTGTGAGGTGCTGGCTGACATCTTCACCACCTCACTTGCACTGGAGTCAGTTCCCACCTGCCTGAAGACCGCCACCATCATCCCAGTCCCAAAAAGCTCCACAGTGACTGGTCTGAATGACTATAGACCGGTGGCCCTCACCCCGATAGTCGCTAAATGTTTTGAGAAACTGGTCATGTCCCACATCAAGACAGCCGTCAACATCAACGAGGACCCTCATCAATATGCATATCGTGAGAACCGATCAACAGAGGACGCCATCTCCTCCGTGGTCCACACTGCTCTCACCCACCTGGATCAGAAGGACTCATACGTGCG
>JBBPBX010098399.1:0-12698 GCA_038048925.1 Garcialebias charrua
ATATATATATATATACACATATATATATACAGTATATATCAAAATACAATAAATGAAAAAGTACACAAAGGAGCAAGACAATATTAGAAACTTAAAACAGCAAGTTTTTAGATAACTGTTGTGAGATGGTTCTAGCAGTTTTCCAGTTTTTGAATCTACTTAATGAAGAATAGTAGGCTTTGAATTCGTTCATAAAACATGGGAAGGAGGGCTTATTATCCCTCCACTTACTACAATGAATGTGGTACTTTGCTATAAGGACGACTATATTCATGGCATCGGAGTAAGCTGAGCTTAAGTTGTCTACATAGAATAAAATGGCATCAGTATCAAATGAGGGAATGTTAAGTATTAGATTAATCCAGTTCCCTTTCAGTCAGTCCACTGCGGTGCAACAACATGGCTATGGGAATTGCGCCCCCGCGCGGTTCACCTGAAGCAATACAATCACGCTTTTTAAGGCAAGTAAGCGTCAATGTCAGCAAGGAGGCTTTATACAAGGAGGCTCCGCCCTCCTTGTATAAAAGACGGTGACACGCAACGTACGACCTCTTTGTGCACTTCACCTCGCTTCACACACCTGAACTTCGCAGGACCGCCTCGCGTGACTGAACTGCTCGACTGGAGGTGAGCCTGCTCCCTGCCCAGAGCGTCACAGAGGACTCCCTGCGAGCACTTTGTTTAGCGGACGCCAGTGGTGGGCAACGCTAATTAAAAAATTAGTTCCACAATTTCTAAAACGCATATTAATTTTTTTAGGTCCACAATTTCAAAAGCACAAATGTCTTATGAAAATTAGGGGAAGCTAATCTAATCCGCTATTTATATATTTATATATATATATATATATATATTTATATATAGCCGGCAGCGTTATGCAAAATTTGCACTACACTGCCAACTGAAAAGTAACAAAAATGATCCTAAAAGGATGAAATTACAAAAATCAAAGGATTTATTTAATACTTTACGTACATATATTCTATTCGGCCACGAAATTAACAAAAAATAGAATGATCTTTTAATCCCTAAAACCACTTTTAAATCTCAAATACACGGGTGTGTCGCCACCGCATTTATACATAAAAGTAACCCAAATACATAAAACTAACGACTCACCGTCGAATGGTCGACACAAAACACACAATAAAATCCTCCGGCCACGTTAATTTGGCTTGAAACAGCGGGGTTCTCTGCGGATTTATCCATTAGTAACCCAGCACAACCAACCAGCTGGACACAGAGTTAGCGTCTATAGGTAGTCAACAGATTTAATGAAAAGTAACTAAAATACATAAAATAACGACTCACCGTCGAATGGTCGACACAAAACACACAATAAAATCCTCCGGCCACGTTAATTTGGCTTGAAACAGCGGGGTTCTCTGCGGATTTATCCATTAGTAACCCAGCACAACCAACCAGCTGGACACAGAGTTAGCGTCTATAGGTAGTCAACAGATTTAATGAAAAGTAACTAAAATACATAAAAATAACGACTCACCGTCGAATGGTCGACACAAAACACACAATAAAATCCTCCGGCCGCGTTAATTTGGCTTGAAACAGCGGGGTTCTCTGCGGATTTATGAAGAGACCGAGCGCAGCCAGCTAGCCACAGAATTAGCCCCTGAGTTCACCTCTGACCCGGAAGATGTCAAGATGGAATAGTCCATTTTTAGTAGGGGGATAAAGAAATCGACCGTTTTTTTATTGCGTATTTAATGATCGTTTTCATCGTAACTATAATTATTTTTATGTTAAATGTACATTAACAAGCAGGATCAATGTTAGGGATGTAGGTGACTGGCCGGGGCGCGGCGGGGCCGGGGCCCCATGCTGATGGGATCCCCAGGCAACGGCATCATTTACCTACATGGTAGATCCGAGTCTGTTCTCCCCTCTGCTCCCCCTCACACCCTCCCTCCTCTCTGCTCTTTACGGTGGGGAAAAAGGTAAAACAAGCAGCATAAGAGCTTGTAAATAAGTTTATTGGTTTTTACTGATAGATAATTAGTTATTAGCGGTACTGCATTTTAAATAAAAATAGCACAAATCCGCTTATGAATTATAAAAGTTAGTCAATCCACAAAAACGCTGACAAAAAGTTTAGGTCCACTGTAAGCGGATTAGCGCTTTAGCGCTATCTAGCGTTCATGTGCCCACCACTGGCGGACGCTAACCTAGTGTCGTCGACTTATTTTTTTAAGAAGCTTTTTTCTGTTGTTTCGCCGCCCAGTTAGTGGGACGCTAACTGTGCCATACCTAGCCTCCTAAGCTAACAGAGCTAATGGGCTAACCCCACGAACAGCGAAGCGAGAGGATTTCTTACCATACTTAGCGGTTGCTAACTGGTTGTCGCCCGACGTCTCTTCTCAACCATGGCTCCTGAGAGAGGCAAGAGGAAGTCGAAGAACTCCAACAAGGGCAACAGACCTGCGAGCCCCGGCTCCCTGCTCTGACCCAGCGAATGTGGCTATTTCATCTCGGCGGCGGACACCCACGAGGCTTGTCCGATTTGCCTAGGAATGGTCCACGCAAAGACGGCTTTGGACTCCCCAGATTCTTGCCTCCACTACAGCCAGCTGCATGAGACAGTGCGAAGGAGGCGCGTGGCCAAGGCCATGGGAAGCTCCACCGCGTCTCGAGAACCGCTCCTCTCTTACAGCGGAGTTGGAGGCAGATGAGATGGAGGACAGTGGCGCCTTGGACTGGGGTGAAAAGATGGACGTTGTCACGCCCGTGGGGGACTCCACGGTGGACTTCGACACGAGAGAATTGGTGAGGGCTGACGAACTGTTGCTCACAGCCTCTGGCGAGCTGACGGACGACGAGGCAGAAAACGAGGAGGAGGATGAAGACTTCTCCCTGAGCCCGGCGGCAGGTCAACCAGAGGCAGACGGGTCCACACCTGTGCTATTCGAGCTGTGTCGCAAAGCTACAGAGGCACTGAGGATAACTTGGCTCGAACCCCCACCTCGCCAAAAGGTAACGAGACTGGCGGGGAACTACTTTTTCGCCAAGCAGCAGTCGGCCACGAGGCGCAGGATGCCCATCTTCCCTGACTTCCACATGGAGTTAACACACTCCTGGGCTGAACCCAGAGCCCCCCTGACACTGCCTCTCTCCCTGTTTCTGGACGTCGAGGGCATGGAGACGGCTGGCATGGCTCATATTCCTCAGATGGACGAGACTTTAGCGGCACATTTGGCCCCCAGAACGTTGGGCTCCAAGCCTACACTGCCCAGCAAAGCCTGCCGTGTTTCAGCTCTCCAGCTAGAGAAGAGCTACCGCGCTCAGGCCCTCGCGGTCCACGCCATGAATACTGCAGCGATGTTACAGGACTACCAGGCTGAGAAGCTGCAGGAGCTCCAACAGACCACCAACAAGAAGAAAGCGGCTGAGGCCCTAGACGAGGCCCGCAGGGTGGCGGACTTCATCCTTCGCCTCACCGGTTCTGTAGCCATCGCCCAAGGGAAACGTATGGCTGAGATCGTTATCGCTCAATGTCACCTTTGGTTGACATTTACTGACCTCCCTGAAGGTCAGCGAAACCCATTTCTCCATCACCCCATCGAGCCCTTGGGACTGTTTGGCGGGGTCCTAGAGAGGATCCAGAGCAGACTGGATCAGAGGAGGAAACAGGAGGAGGCCCTGCGTGAAGGTATGCCCAGAAAGCATTTTACGCAGCCCAGAGACCCGAGTGGACAGAGAGGCCCATAGCAGCGCCATCGTTCCCTCACTCAATGCCCGGCATATAAGAGACTGACGCTTGACGGGGAGCAGCAGTCAAAACCCGCCCAGAGCAACATGGACACCCGTCTCAGGCGGGCCAGGCCTGGTCGAAGCACAGGTTCGTTCCACATCAAGCAGGCCAACCCAGAACCTCTTCCACGGGCCGTGACAGAAAGCAGAAGCCAACCTGAACAGGAGCTGCTTCTCAACCTTTTCAGGCGTCTCCACCCAAAAAGGAAAAAGGACAGTCGAACTTTTATCACCAGTAAAAGTGTTAAAGAAACCACGACTAACTGGTCCAGAACATTTAAACACACAAAATCACTCAAATGTTTGTGTAATAAAGAGAGACTGTTGTTTAAGCACGACAATAAAGTCTCAAAATGTCCCAAATGTCCTGTGTCTCGACTCAGCATTAAAGGGAAAACCCCACCATTCTTTATTGAAAAATGTGTCAATAAAGAGCGAGGGGTGTCGGGGCCCCCCTCTGATAAGACACGGGCAGTCAGGGGGCCCAATAATAATAATAATGAATTCAATTTATAACGCGCTTTTCATTAGTGAAAATCTCAAAGCGCTACACACATTGAATGCTATACACATTCATACACCGGTAGCGGCAGACTACCATGCAAGGTGCTTTCCAGTCCTACTGGGAGCAACTCGGGGTTAAGTGTCTTGCCCAAGGACACAACGACACATGGTGTGAGGAACCGGGATTTGAACCACCAACCTTCCGATCGGGGGACGACTGCCATTACCACTACGCCACGGCCGCCCCCAATGAGCCCACGCGGGATGGCAGAGGCCTGTCTTTCACAGACAGAACCTCTACCTCCCGTGGAGGGAAAGATAAGCCCTCAGTCAAACAGGTTGGGAGGGGCCACTCACTCACCCCCTCCCCTCCTGAAACATGTAAACCCCACAGTGAACATCCCCTCCAGACTTGCTGCACAGGCAGAAGCCTGGACGGCGTGCACTGGGTCATGATGACCATAACTCTCGGCTACAGATAGCAGTTCTCAAAGCGGCCACCACCCTTCTCTGGGGTGACCATGACAACAATATCAGAGGCTTGCGCGTCTGTTCTGAGAGAGGAGATTTGCTCAATGCTGCAGAAAGGGGCAATGAGGGCTGTCCCTGATCACGAGGTAAACAAAGGCTTCTTCCGCAAGTACTTTGTTGTACCAAAACGAGACGGAAGCCTGAGGCCGATTTTGGATCTGAGGAGTCTAAACAGACGGCTTCGCACGTACAAATTCAAAATGTTGACGTTAAAACAAGTAATTCACTTGGTTTGCCCGAGAGCTTACTTCTGCAAAATCGACTTAAAAGATGCATATTTCCATATCAGCATTTTGCGCAACCACAGGAAGTTCCTACGCTTCGTGTTCAGAGACACAGTGTACAAATTCCAGGTCCTTCCTTTCGGGCTCTGCACCGTCCCCAGGACGTTCACGAAATGCCTGGAAGCAGCCCTGGCACCCATGAGGAGCCAGGGCGTGAGGGTGTTGAATTATCTCGACAACTTGCTGATTTTGGCAACCTCCAGGGTCCAAGCAAGGTCCTACACGGACCTAGTGACGTCACACCTGACATCTTTAGGTTTTGTCATAAACTCGGAGAAGAGCAATCTGTCTCCGTCCCAAATTACTGTTTTTCTGGGGCTGGAGATGAACTCCATTTTATACAGAGCAAGGCTCTCAGAGAAATGGATGTCGGACCTTCAGCTCTGCCTAGAGTCTTTTTAGCAAGACAGGACTGTACCTCTCAGGCTTTGCCAACACCTACTGGGCCTCCTGGCTGCAGCTATTGTTTGCATTCCTTTGGCTCTGCTAAATATGTGCCCTTTCCAGATGTGGCTGCACAAACAGTTACATTCCGCCCCCCATAGCAGATGAGGGGGATAAAAATAGGCTCAGAGTGCTTGGAAGCCCTGAGGCCATGGAAAGACCCCACAGTGTTGAGCCGAGGCATCCCCACTGGGAAAAGTATTGTCTCGGGTCCTGGTGACAACAGACGTATCAATAACGGGGTGAACTTTGCAGGGGCCTGCACGTACAAGGTGTCTGGAACCAGCAGGAAGCCCGTTTCCACATAAATTACTTGGAACTCTCAGCAGTGTTTCTCTCACTGAGATGCTTTTACAGGAAGGGCCTGATCAAACACCAACATGTCCTGATAAAATCAGACAACAGGTGTACGGTGGCTCACATCAACAGAGAAGGGGGGACTCGGTCCCCACCCCTCCTGGTGCTGACCCAAAAACTGTTCATGTGGTGTAGCTCACAAGTCCTGTCACTGAGAACTACTCACGGGCCAGGGGAGCTAAACTACGGGATGGACGCCCTCTCAAGATTAGCCCTCCTCCCCTCAGAGTGGTGCCTGTACCCATGCATCGTGGACCAGATCTGGGCACGGTATGGGAAGGCAAGCGTAGATCTTTACGCTTGCAGCAGCAACACCCATTGTGCCGTGTTTTATTCCATACTGGACATGAAAGCACCACTGGGAGTGGATACGCTGGCATACGAGTGGCTGGCGGGGAGGCATTATTATGCGTTCTCCCCCGTCCCTTTAATCCAAGCAACGTTGGAGCGTGTACGCAGGGGAGCATTCTCTCTGATACTAGTACTGTAGCTCCCAGATGGCCAAAGAAGGCCTGGTATGCAGAAGTGATTTCACTCCTAGCAGGAACACCATGGCAGCTGCCCACCCACAGAGACCTGTTGACCCAGGCCCACGGGCAGATTTTACATCCACGCCCAGACCTATGGCAGCTGTGGGCCTGGCCGCTGAGAGGGACAGGCAAATGGCTTCCGGTTTGCCCAGTAATGTAATAAACACAATACAGGATGCACGGGCGGGATCTACTCAGACTCTCTACGCACGCAAGTGGCGTATTTTTTAGATCTGGTGCCTAGAAAGGAATATCACTCCATATGCCTGTAACTTACCTCAGCTTCTCACTTTTCTGCAATATCCTACTGGAGAAAGGCTGCACCTTTTCCACAATAAAAGTCTTCCTGTCTACTATCTCGGCATGCCACGAGAGGTGGGGAGGTAAATCACCCGGTGCCCACCCTCTTATGATACGTTTCATGAGGGGCGTGCTGAGGAAGAGGCCCTCGAGCAGGGCTTTGGCCCCTCAGTGGGACCTGCCTATTGTGCTGGATACACTCTGTGAACCTCCGTTTGAGCCCCTTCAGAGCATTAAAATAGATTTATTATCTTATAAGACTGCATTGCTCTTAGCTCTGTGCTCAGCAAAGCGCGTGGGTGACCTTCATGCGTTATCTGTACATCCAATGTGCACCCAGTTTGCCCCAGATGGGTCAAAGGTCCCTCTACGTCCAAACTTGGCATATGTGCCAAAAATCCCAACTTTAAATTTCAAAAGTCTGGGTTTTGAACTGTCAACTTTTCCTCCTCCCCCTGTTCTAACTGCAGAACAGAGGCGTCTGAACGAGCTCTGCCCTGTTAGGGCCCTGAACGTCTACATGGGGAGAACTGGCAGTTGGCGAAAAACAAACCAGTTGTTCATATGTTTTGCAAAACCTGCAGCTGGCAGGGCCCTGTCTATGCAGCGTCTCTCCCACTGGTTGACAGAGACAATTTCTAGGGCATTTTTCATTCAACCGTTATTTATACAGGCTAGCCTCTTTGAGTCATGGGAACTCATTACAAGAGGGACCTGTCTCACTCACACCCAAGGTCAATTTAGAGTCACCAATCAGCCTAACATACATGTTTTTGGACTGTGGGAGGAAACCGGAGCACCCGGAGAAAACCCACGCATGCACGGAGAAAACATGCAAACTCCACTCAGAAAGGCCCCCGGACTAGGATTTGAACCGGTGACCTGCTCGCTGAGAGGTAGCAGCTCTACCAGTTGTGCCACCGTGCTGCCAATACAGCATACAGCAGTAAAGGTCAGCAGGTGCCCAGTGGGGTACATGCTCACTCAACTCGAGGCCTAGCCACGTCTTGGGCCTTGTTTAAAGGTGTATCAGTAGCTGAAATCTGTTCAGCTGCAAACTGGTCATCTCCAAACACGTTTATAAAACACTACAGCCTAGATGTCACACCATGTGACGTAACTCAAGCTGTACTCTCTACCTCAGAGAATTGAACGGCTAGTGCCTGTAGTTAAGGCAAGAGTTCTCATAAGCATGCATTGGAGCCCGGGGCCACGGAATTTTAGGGGCCCCGGAGCCTCCGGCCCCGCCCCTTAAGTTTTTTGGGGGGGAACGGATAGTCTCAAACATGTTGTCTCACGCAGGAGAAAACTGTTCTTGTTAGGTTTCATGTAAAACTGGATGATTTCATCTATTCGCTTCAGCGCGGCTGGTCCCCTCCCGCTGCCGGCGGGGGAGGGAGGGGGGTGCGCGCGGCCGGTCCCCTCCCGCTGCCGCGGGGTAGGGAGGGGGGGGTGCGCGCGGCCGGTCCCCCACCCACCGCTGGTGATAAGGAAGAGAAAGTGGAGGTGGAGGTGAATGGAGAAATAAAAAGTGCAGGAACGGAGGCAAAGGAGCTGGTGTAGGAGAAAGCAGGGGCGGCTGTAGAAGAGATGGAGCTGGGGCCCCCCAAACCAGGTGAAGAAACAAGGGAAGAGAAAAAAATGTTGAAGTTGCTGCACGCGGGCCAGCAAAATGTGTACAGAGATGAGGGAGTGGACACAGTGAGGACTGGTGCTCTGACTTCAGTGACTCTGTGTCACAGGTTGACTGAACCCCGTTATCCTGTGGAAACTTTACTGTCCTTGCTCAAACAGGCAAAAAGGGACTGACTGAGAGGAGTTAGAGTTGAAAGTCACTTTCCAAACCTGAGAACTTATGACTCAGCCAGACATTACATAAGGTACAAAACAGAAACTGGGTTCACTAACCAAGAAATTTTCAGTCAGAAATTTTCAGTCAGAAAACAATTCTGAACAAATGATGAACACCATCATTTTAATTTTGTACCCATAACCTCTCACTCAACATGGATTATTTTAAAATAACATCTTTAAGCTAGAGAGGCTGTGAAGCGTGCACTGGTTTACCCAAACCATCAAGTATAAAAGCATTAACGTTCTGCTTTTACAAGAGACACATAATGATGCATCAAATGAGACAGAGTGTTGCAGGGAAGTTTGTGTTGAATCCAGGCAACAATAACTATTCAGTGATTTTATTTTGTGATGGAAGCATCATATTCTATAGTTTCAAACCCTAACATGTGGTTTTGTCTTTAACCAGTTCAGGGTTGTTTGTAGTTTGTGACAACTGGCATATTAAAGTTGTAAGTTGTGAAAACTTACTATTCAGTCATTTTCTGCTCATCATCTGAACCAAAGCAAAAAAACAAACAAACAAACATATATATATATATATATATATATATATATATATATATATATATATATATATATATATATATATATATATATATATATATATATATATATATATATATATATATATATATATATATATATATATATTAGGCATGTAACGGTACTAGTGGGTGTACCGAACCGTTTCGGTACAGCACGTTCGGTTCGGTCCACCTGCGTACCGTTTCGGTTATTTTTTCACTCATTGAACGTTAATATATGCGCCGCGGAACAAAATTTCCTGGGCACGTTTCAGCACAGAGCTATTATCGCGAAGCACGCGCAGCTCGTGCAGCCTTTAGCCGTTAGCTTCTCACTACGGTCTCCTGTTTGGGAACGTTTCTTGTTAAAAGACGAGCGGCACGCACATTCAAAGCTGTGTGTGTGGACTGTTGTTTCATGAAGAGACTGGCTCTGCAGCAGACAGCACGTCTCACCTGAACGCGCTTAAAGGAGAAATGAAAAGTGTTTTTAAGCTAATAGTAGTCTAATGAAAAGCATAAAATAAGCTTGTTGAGAAATTTTCACAAGTCAAAAATGTCATCCTAACTCAAATTTAGACTTTGCAAAGTGAAAAAATTCTCATCTGGTGTTTTTGACCCCCCTCCCCCTGCCTGCTCTCCGTCCCCTGAATATGACGTAGGCAGTGCAACGAGTCGTCCCTCATACAGTAATATTAGTGTGTGTATCTAGTTGTGGACAAAAAGGTTTCAGTGTGTAGCAATTAGGGATGCAGCAAAAAAAATCTATTTTTTAAAGAATCAAGATTCTTAGTCCTGGCGATTCAGAATCTATTCTAAAAGCCCCAAAATCGATTTTAAAACTTTTTTAAAATTTTATATTGTATTTTTACCGCTCCTGTGCATTCGGCCGCTGTAGAATTTTGGCCGTGTAGGGCCACCGTAGTTAGTTAGCCAGGCAGCTCCCAATGGAGCCTGCTAGCAAGGAGGGAGACAGCATGTTTCAACTTGCTCCTTCATCTTTAAAAATCATTTTAGATCCTACTATGTTCTGGGGAAGACAGAGCTTAACAAGACATTGGTAACTGTTTCAGGACATTTTCAACACCCCCACTTCCACGTTAGCATACGGCGCTAGCATGCTAACGTTAGCATACGGCGCTAGCATGCTAACGTTAGCATGCGGCGGCTAACGCACGGCTATTCGTATTTCCAGGATAGAAATGCCCATTAATGCACTAAATCACCAAACTGTTTTTGACAAACTAAAGTGATATCCTTCAGATTCAAAAAAGTCTTCTGCTTCCATTTTAAATGACAGACAAGAGGACAGTAATGATGGGTTTATAGCTTCAGTGTTATTGTAAGATAGCAAAGGAGGTCTTAATTGTGTCATAAAAGTGCGTCCAGAAAATTACTACAGAAATCACTGTACTTCGGCATGTAGCAGGAAAAATGTAAAAAACTATTTCTTTAAGCTACTGACTTGAAAAAAGCATACAGGTAGTCCCCGAATTACGAGCGCTCTGATCTGCGAGGTTCCAGACTTACGAGCTACGAATTTTTGGAAAAAACGAAAAAAATACTGAGTTTTCATGTGTTTTTTCACTACAGTTAGCAAGTTAAGCATATAAACACACGTTTCCGATCATTTTTATGCACTCAAAAGTAGTTTTTAGATGAAAATAGAGTGTTTTTAGGTGCGCTGGCGAAATTTACGAGCGGACTTCCGGGTTGCGAATTTTTGGAAAAAACGAAAAAAATACTGAGTTTTCATGTGTTTTTTCACTACAGTTAGCAAGTTAAGCATATAAACACACGTTTCCGATCATTTTTATGCACTCAAAAGTAGTTTTTAGATGAAAATAGAGTGTTTTTAGGTGCGCTGGCGAAATTTACGAGCGGACTTCCGGGTTGCGAATTTTTGGAAAAAACGAAAAAAATACTGAGTTTTCATGTGTTTTTTCACTACAGTTAGCAAGTTAAGCATATAAACACACGTTTCCGATCATTTTTATGCACTCAAAAGTAGTTTTTAGATGAAAATAGAGTGTTTTTAGGTGCGCTGGCGAAATTTACGAGCGGACTTCCGGGTTTACGAGAGAAATGGCGGCCGTTCCAAATTACGAGATTTCCGGTTTACGAGCGCCCCCTTGTGACGGATCTCGCTCGTAAATCGGGGAATACCTGTACTAAGTATGTTTATGTGTGTTGTTTACTATATGAAATTCTTGTTATATCGATTTTTTCAGATTTGATTACATTTCTCCTTTAAAACTACGTCATCGGAATGTGAACGAGCAGCTTGCAACAGCGCTAACAACAGCTGCATTTAAACTACTTTTATCAGGTAAATCATATCAGTCCAGAGCAATAACACAAACTGTGAGTTTTTAAATATCTGAATGTAAGTCTGAATGTTGTTATTATGCGCAGGCTTTAAAGTTATTGATCCTCGCTATGAACATCCATCACTCAAAAAGTTCAGAACTTTATGAAAAAACAAAAACTGATGTCAACAAGCCCTGGAGCAAAGCCCTGCCCTAATGATGAGTGAGAGATTCAACCGTTCAAGAATAGGTAATGTATTGTTCTTTTATTATTATTATCTGTGGAATGTTCTGGAGAGTGATGTTAAAAATGCAAAATCAATGTATACATTTAAGAAAAAGGTCAAAAAGGACTTGCTCAAAAACTATATATGATGTAGCTTAGTGTGTTTGTGTATTACAGTTAGAAAAATTAAGTAGTTATTCATTTTGTGATGTAGTTTGTGTATTACAGTTAGAAAAATTAAGTAGAGTTATTCATTTTGTGATGTAGTTTGAAGGTTATCATTGTTTGAACAAACTGTGAAATAAGGGGCAGATATAATAAGATTTCATCTTCTTTCTGCTCCTTTCATTTTATCCTACTTGTATTCTTGTATCTGATGAAACTGTTTTGTATTGTTCTTTTAAAATGAATGAATAAACATCAAATCAAATCAAAATTATCTAAATAATCTTTTTTATTCAAAATCATAATCTTATTAACTTTTTTTTTATTTTTATTGTGTTTTATTTCCAGTCTGGGACAGACATCCACCAGAGATCACCTGCAGCTAAGAAGTGTGTGATGACTGAACTGAACTCTGAACTTTTCCAGCACCTGTCCCACCAAGAAGAGGTTGTGAGTACAGTAATGAGGACAAATACAGCCACACTGATGCTACTGGACAAAAACTTGATTAGTTAGATTGTAAACAGTCTGTTGCTGCTTATTGTTCTGACTGTTATTGTATTTATTAAGATTTTTTATTATTGTTAAAATAGTTTTATTGTAGAGTGCTGTTTATTTAAAATATCATCCAAATGGGTCACTTTTATTTATTACTACCGGTACAATACTGTACAGTACAAACGTATTTTTGGCATATTTTCAAAAGAAACATTTTGTAAGTCTTTATTTTGTCCTTTTTTTTTTGTACCGAAAATAAACCGAACCGAGCCCTCCTTGTAGTTGAACCGAACCGAAATGTGATTTTAGCGTACCGTTACACCCCTAATATATATATATATATATATATATATATATATATATATATATATATATATATATATATATATATATATATATATATA
>JBBPBX010098402.1:0-12697 GCA_038048925.1 Garcialebias charrua
ATATGGAGGCCAATGTTATAGGCCGAAACATGGGTGTGCTATGGGGTCTCCAGTTTCTCCTATTGTCCAGCCAACCTGTACATGGAGGAGGTAGAAAAGAGAGCCTTGACATCCTTTATAGGGACATCACCAAGTCATTGGTTCAGGTATGTTGATGACACCTGGGTTAAAATTAAATCTCAGGAAGTCCAACATAAGCCTCCCTGGTAAGGTCTATTCAGGGGTTCTGGAGAGGAGGGTCCGTCGGATAGTCGAACCTCGGATTCAGGAGGAGCAGTGTGGTTTTCGTCCTGGTCGTGGAACACTGGACCAGCTCTACACCCTCAGCAGGGTCCTGGAGGGTGCGTGGGAGTTTGCCCAACCAGTTTACATGTGTTTTGTGGACTTGGAGAAGGCATTCGACCGCGTCCCTCGGGGGGTTCTGTGGGGGGTACTCCGGGAGTATGGGGTACCAGGCCCTTTGATAAGGGCTGTTAGGTCCCTGTACGACCGGTGTCAGAGCTTGGTCCGCATTGCCGGCAGTAAGTCAGGCTCGTTTCCGGTGAGAGTTGGACTCCGCCAAGGTTGCCCTTTGTCACCGATTCTGTTCATAACTTTTATGGACAGAATTTCTAGGCGCAGCCAAGGTGTTGAGAGGATCCGTTTTGGTGACCTTAGAATCGCTTCTCTGTTTTTTGCAGATGATGTGGTCCTATTGGCTTCATCAGCTCGTGATCTACAGCTTTCGCTGGAGCGGTTTGCAGCTGAATGTGATGCGGCCGGGATGAGGATCAGTTCCTCCAAATCCGAGGCCATGGTCTTGAGCCGGAAAAGGGTAGCATGCCCTCTCCGGGTCGGGGAGGAGGTCCTGCCCCAAGTGGAGGAGTTTAAGTATCTCGGGATCTTGTTCACGAATGAGGGAAAACTGGAGCGTGAGATCGATAGGCGGATAGGTGCAGCGTCCGCAGTGAAGCGGGCGCTGTACCGGTCTGTCGTGGTGAAGAGAGAGCTGAGTCAAAAGGCAAAGCTCTCAATTTACCGATCGATCTACGTTCCCACCCTCATCTATGGTCATGAGCTTTGGGTTATGACCGAAAGAACAAGATCTCGGATACAAGCGGCTGAAATGAGTTTTCTCCGCAGGGTGGCTGGACTCTCCCTTAGAGATAGGGTGAGAAGCTCAGTCATCCGGGAGGGACTCGGAGTAGAGCCGCTGCTTCTCCACATCGAGAGGAGCCAGTTGAGGTGGCTCGGGCATCTGGTTAGGATGCCTCCTGGACGCCTCCCTGGTGAGGTGTTCCGGGCACGTCCCACCGGGAGGAGACCCAGAGGAAGACCCAGGACGCGCTGGAGGGACTATGTTTCTCGGCTGGCCTGGGAACGCCTTGGGATTCCCCCGGAGGAGCTGCTCCAAGTGGCTGGGGAGAGGGAAGTCTGGGCCTCCCTACTTAGGCTGCTACCCCCGCGACCCGACCCCGGATAAGCGGAAGAAGATGGATGGATGGATGGATGGATAAATAAATAAACCTGGTCTAGAGTGTGGGGTGTAGACTACTGTACAGGTTTTTTATTTATTTATCTCCGACAGAATCTAGTCTGACAAATACAAAGTATCAGCCACCAACACATCATATATAGCCTATTTATAATTTTTATTACTAATATAGAAGGCTGGAAGCAGCTGATAGAGGACAAGAAAACTTCCTGCAAAGATAAGTGTAGGCTTTGTGGTAGGCTAAATCTCATTCAAATTAAAAATATGACTGGAGAAAAATTATTTCTAGCTGCTATTTTTTGATAGTTAATGTCTGGGTTTTTGTTGTTGTTTTTTCATTATTTGAGAGAAAGGGTGCGCGCTCCCGACACAGGGGGAACAGATTCTCACGGGGGAACAGAAATCGCACAGCACCTGCGTTCTTTTGTTGCAAATAATGTTGTGGATCAAGGTATTTGTAAAATAATAATAATAATCTGTGCAGCAGTATTTATTTTGCACTGGGTCATCTGTTTGACAGGTCAACAAAGTGATAGAACAGTAATGTTTCTCAAGTATGTTTTTTTGTAAGGTGATTAAAAATGTGTTGTTGTTTTTTAGCTCCATGAGGCGTTCCACATCCAGGGATGAGCCGTGCAGCAGTCCCAAACACTCGAGACCACCTTCAGGATGCTCCACCCGCAGGATGGTCCACTTGCCAGCCGGAAACAGACACCAAGGTCTCAGCTGCACCCAACATTGTCGTGGATGGAGGTCTCAAGAGATGACGCAGCTCTGGCCGAGACTGCATCATCTTCCGCTGAATTTGAAATACATGTCACACATTTGGCACTTCGCATCTGGTTCTGTGAACTTCTTTTAGAATAGGATACCCTTTATGTAAATTACTATGTGCTTGTGTTAAATTATTATTTATGTTTTCTTCTAACCCTGTGTGGACTGGGCACCTGGGTGGTCTGTAACACAGGTGTACACACCCACCTGTTCACATCTGGCCATAACCTATGTCAGAAAGGGATTTTTTTATAAGTCATAAATTCAAGTACAGGAAACTTTTAAATTTTAACGTTTAAAAATTTATGCTTCCTATAACTTTTTTAATAATGTACAATTTGGATTACTCTAATTGATTATTGCACTTTGTTTCTTTTGTTTTACAATATTTAATATTTGCACACCTGAAACAATTATAATTTATATTAAATTTAAACATTACTTTGTAAAAATTGCTGATGTAAACATGTTTATTAAATGTTTGTTTAAATTATGCATGCATCTGAGAGAAATGCAATTTCAATCCTGTGTATGTTCTGTACATATTGCAGTTTGGACAATAAAGTTGACTTTTAAATTTGACTTTGATGTATGACTTGGAAATGTATTTATCAATACAGAGGTCTGTAAAGAAAGAAATTGATTACAAAAACTAGTTGTTTATGATTCATTTTATTAACAGTAAGTTAATTCAAAACAACAAAAGTTTCTGTGTCGTGCGGTGTCACACGGGACCACCTCCAGCTCGTCTGTATGGATGCAGTGGACAGAAGAGAAAGCAGTCCCAACCACTTCAAGATGCTGCACCTGCCAGCCAGCTGCATGGGTGCTTGAGTCATCACAGTTCTCTGAAAAAAACATTTGAAAGGATACAGTATTGTTAAATTCATTGCAATTTGTTTGGTTTGCATTGAAAAAATATAACTTCTCATAAATCTTACCAGCTGTGCTCAGTTTTGATTAGCTGACACATAGCTTAAACATATACTGTATGCACGTCCTAACAAATATATCATACAAGCTTATAGAATGTTTCTAAACACGGATCTTTGGAAAACAAATAAAATATTTTACCACTGTTTAGTGCTCATTTATAGTCAATTCAAAAAACAATGTGTGTTCAGTTCTAGGTTGCATATTAAAATTAAGCCAAAACGTCAAAAAAAACGAGGGTAGATTAAATCAATATTTTAAAATAAAATATATTATGAAACGTTACTTTTGTAATGTGCTAAGTAATAAGATGTGGTGAATTAAAGCCACTGCAGCTGGACTACAACTCCGTTGTGATCCAAACAAAGACAAAAACACAACCGTACACCTCATGCCATGCAGCTAAACACAGGTTTTTCATGTGTTCAGTGTTCAGAAGCATACGCTTAAGCTGTGTGTGATTAAATACACGCAACAACATTTTAGAACTGTTATTTTAGTACAAGTTTAGGCATTGAGTTACTTACTGAAGACGTGACTATCCGCCATTTTGAAATCTAAACTTGGGGAGGGGTGAGAGTTCACCACTAGAGGGGGCGTGAACACAGGACAACCCACAACCTCCTCCCCTGCTTGACTCTCTACACGCCCATTTTGAGGGAAAATTTCAAACTGCTTCGGGGGAGGAGTTACCGATCCACAGGGTGTGGAGTCGCTCTTTAAATAGAACTTTTACGATAATAGCGCTGTCAGAGACATGGCTCAATGATAATAACACAAGTAATATTCACATCGAGGGGTATGAATTATATCATATGAACAGAAATAATAAAAGAGGTGGTGGAGTCGCTCTATTTGTCAATAATGAAATAAAATGTAAATTAAATAGTGAAATGTCAATAATAGTTGATAATATTATGGAAATGATAACAATAGAAATAATAAACAAAAACGATAAAAACATAATAATAAGTTGTGTATATAGATCACCAGGAGCAAATATAGAAATATTCACGGATAAAATCTTGGAGCTAATGGAGAAGAGTTTTAATAAAAATGTTTTTTTGTGTGGAGACTTTAACATTGATATGGGAAATAAAACAGATTCAAATAACATAAGCACATTTATAAACTCAATGTACAGTTTAAATATGTATCCATTGATATCAAAGCCAACAAGAATTACAACTCATAGTGCCACAATAATTGATAATATTTTCACAAATATAACAAATGGGGACGTGATAGGTGGTATCTTAACGACCGACTTAAGTGATCATTTACCAGTTTTCACAATCTATAAAAATGATCAAAGCATCACAAAAGCAGTCACAATGAAGAAAAAGATCATAAACACGTCAAAAAAAGTTTTGGAAAAATTGAAAGAGGATCTAGATAAACAAGACTGGAATGATGTGTATGTTGATGATGCGAACAGAGCATATGATGAGTTTATGAATATCTTGGAAGCTCTGTATGAAAAGAATTGTGTGCAAACAAATTACACAAAGAGAAATACGGTTGATCAACCATGGATGACAAAAGGGTTGAGAAATGCTTGTAAAAAAAGAATTATTTGTATTCATGTTTCTTGAAATTGCGAAGTCAGAGCGCTGAAGAAAAATATAAAAAGTATAAAAATAAATTAGTAGGGATTATAAGGAAACATAAGAAAGAATATTATAGTAAATTATTAGATAAAAGTAATGGTGATATGAAAGCAACATGGCGAGTAATGAATAGTGTCCTGAAGAATCATAAAACAAAAACTGGTATTTCAAAATATTTTGTAAAAGACAACGATGAAATTCATGATGAAAATGAAATTGTAAATGGATTTAATCAATATTTTGTGAATGTTGGATCAAGCCTTGCAGCTAAAATACCAAAAGTAGATAATAATGTGATCCATTCAATTACAGGTTGTGCAAATAGTATTTTTCTAAATGGAACTAACAAAGAGGAAATAATGAATGTAGTAAAAAATCTTACAGACAAGAGATCAAAAGACTGGGTGGACATGGATATGATGTTTGTAAAGGACATAATGAGCCATGTTATTGAGCCGTTTACATACATATGTAATTTATCATTTTCAACAGGAATATTTCCAGATAATATGAAAGTAGCTAAGGTAGTTCCTCTTTTTAAAAATGGTGATAAATGTGTGTTCAACAATTATAGACCTATATCCTTGTTACCACAGTTTTCAAAAATTCTTGAAAAACTATTTGTAAACAGACTAGATCAATTTATAGATAAACAAAATATTCTAAGCAACAGTCAGTATGGGTTTAGAGCAAAAAACTCTACATCAATGGCTCTCATGGAATTAATGGAACAAATAACTACTGCTGTCGATCAAAAACAATATTGTATCAGTATTTTTGTTGATTTAAAAAAAGCATTCGATACTATTGATCACACCATTCTCCTTGAAAAATTGAACAAATATGGTATTAGAGGACCAGCATTACAGTGGGTATCTAGCTACTTGAAAGATAGGAAACAATTTGTACAAATAAATGATGTAAGATCTGACCTCTGTAATATCACATGTGGAGTTCCCCAAGGCTCTGTACTTGGACCAAAGCTATTTATTTTATATGTGAATGACTTGGTAAATGTGTCAGGACTCCTTAAATGTGTACTTTTTGCTGATGATACCACATTTTTCTGTTTAGGTGAAGATATAGAACAAATGTTGGAATTGATAAAGACAGAATTTGTCAAGATACAAACTTGGTTTAAAATAAATAAATTATCATTAAATCTAGAAAAAACTAATTACATGATATTCAGTAATAAAAAGAAAACTGTTGATGTTCCACTCAAAATTGAGGGTGTTGAGATTTGTAGAGTGAGTGAGGTGAAGTTTTTGGGTGTTATCATTGATGACAAACTGACATGGAAACAACACATAAATTCTGTAAGAATAAAAATAGCTAAATCGATTGCAGTACTGTACAAAGTAGAAATAATAATAATAATAATAATAATAATAATAATGAATTCAATTTATAATGCACTTTTCATTAGTGAAAATCTCAAAGTGCTACACACATTCATACACCAGTAGCGGCAGACTACCATGCAAGGCGCTTTCCAGTCCTACCGGGAGCAACTCGGGGTTAAGTGTCTTGCCCAAAGACACAACAACACATGGTGTGGGGAACTGGGATTCAAACCGCCAACCTTCCGATCGGGAGACGACTGCCATTACCACTACGCCACGGCCGCCCTACTGTACAAAGTCAGAGACCTATTGAATGATAAAGCTCTGTATTTGTTGTATAACACAATCATTGTTCCACACTTAATCTATTGTATTGATGTTTGGGGGAATGCGTGTAAAACAATCACAAAGCCTATTTTTGTATTACAGAAAAGAGCTGTAAGAATTATCACTAGAAAACATTACCGTCATCCATCAAGTACATTATTTTATCAACTGAAGTTATTGAAGTTCCATGATTTGGTAGACTATAATATTTTATCAGTTATGTATAGGGCTCAAAATAATGCATTACCTTTAAATATCCAAATGCATTTTGTTAAAAGACAAAGTTGTTATAATCTTAAGGGGACAGAGATTTTTTTTTTCATTTATAGATGGCCTCCCTTCACACCTTATAGCCATCCTCTCACTCCAATATGTATTTTTTTTAATAGAGAGAAAGAAAGAAAAGAGAAAGTGAGACAACAAAACAACAATTATCCACAAAAAGAGCACAAGGCAAACACACCAAACCTCCGTCCACAATCCTGCAAAGCACATGACAGAACACAGCAACGAAACATACAAGCATAAAGACTGATAATATTCATGACCTTGCAGTAGATTTCTATAAATACACATACCCATACCTACAAATACATATACAGTATACATACATATATATTTACTAGGGATGTCCCGATCAGGTTTTTCTGGCCCCGAGTCCGAGTCCTTTAATTTTAGGAATTGGCCGATACCGAGTCCCGATCCGATACTTCTAAAATACATTTTTAAAATGAAGGGAAAAAAAAGAAACAGATCCAGATGTCCCTTAATTTTTATTTTATTTACCTTAACATTTAACAGAGTACTTCTGTGAGGTAGATTGAACAATCAAGTAATAAGATTTAAAATAAAATTCTTCACATTGAAGTTTAGTGCAACAGTATAAATGTCTAATTTAAAATAAGCAGCTCAACTTAAAATACCAGACCAGGACATGACCACAACCTGACCACAACCTGACCAGAACCTGGCCAGAACCTACCAGAACCTGAGCAGAACCAGAACCTGAGCAGAACCAGAACCTGAGCAGAACCAGAACCTGAGCAGAACCAGAACCTGAGCAGAACCAGAACCTGAGCAGAACCAGAACCTGAGCAGAACCAGAACCTGAGCAGAACCAGAACCTGAGCAGAACCAGAACCTGAGCAGAACCAGAACCTGAGCAGAACCAGAACCTGAGCAGAACCAGAACCTGAGCAGGCATGTAAACAAATAAGAAACTTAAAGTGTCAGTTTTATAAAATAAGGCTAGTAACATGCTTTTCTGAACAGCACTCCTTAACTCTCCTCCTGTGGCTTCACAGAAGGAAGTGTATGTTTTTCTTTATGAGATAAATATAAATATAAAGTCTCTTGCAGCGTGAGCTGGCTCGTCTTCGGCTGCGTTGTCTGGTTAAACTCTGTGTATTGTGTCGGGTGTTTGTTTCTGATGTGCCTAATCAGGTTTGTTGTGTTAAATGCAGCCTTTTCCTTACCTCCTCTTGAAATACGAACTTTCCATTTGTCATCCACTTTAAAATATCTCCACACGACAGACATCGCTGCCTCCACTTCAAGTTAATGCCGCGTTCCGCTTCTTTTTTACGACAGTCACCGCTTTACGGCAGGCACTGCTGCAAAACTATTGTGCATGTTTTGTTCCGAGACAATTTGACTCTGTAACTCAACATACAGTTAATATAATATTCCCGTTTGTGTTTAGAATAAATATACACATATATATCCGATCCCTGATCAGTGTGTAACGCCCGAGTCGAGTCGAGTCTGAAATCACGTGATCGGGACCGATTTCCGGATCACGTGATCGGCTCGGGACATCCCTAATATTTACATTCATTTATATACCCATCTACATATATCTACATATACATCCTTGCATCCATTTGTGTGTGGTTGTGAGCATGCATAAGTGAATAAGGTTCCTCCAATAGAACATTTAGTAGCGATTGTGAAGCATCAGAGATCCGTCCCCCCAAAGCCCGAGACAGACGAAGGGGCGATCAAAGCCCAAGACCCCAGGAAGGACCCCGAGCCCAGAGTCCCCAGGACCACCCGAACAGGACGAGCCACTCGTCCACTCCCCAGATCCGACCAAGGGGAAGAACCGGACGAACCCCACCAGGGACCACACACAATGACCCCCCGGGGTCAACAGCGACAAATACACAGGCCCCCGCCGGAGCCCGCTGCACCGACGTAGCCCCAGGGCCGGTCACCGAGGCTCGGGCACCGGGGACGCCCATCCCTCAGGTCCAGACCCGACAGGACCAGAGGACCCGAGCCCCACCAGGCAGCCACCAGGCCGAGCCGACAAACGCCCAAGCGCCCAGCCCCAGATAGTGAGGGCCCCAAGCACGCCCGCAGGCAGAGGAACACCCACCATGGGGCCACGTTGTTGTTATAATCTTAAGGGGACAGAGATGTTTGTAAAACCACAATTCACAACAAGTTTGAAGGGACGTTCTACCTCAATCCAGGGAATTAGATTATTGAATGGCTTGGAGAATGTAGTTAAAAATGCCAAGTCAAGGTCTACATTTAAGAAAATGATCAAAACAAATGTGTTAAAAAAAAAGAAATAGCGTAATGTGTATTGTATTAGTTAGAAAATTAGAAAGAGTTAGTCATTTTGTACTGTTGGTTGAAGATTATTATTGTTTAATCTGATTGTTGGAAAAAAGGGACAGATATAATAAGATTTATTCTTCTTTCTGCTACCTTTCATTTTTTTATATTTTGTACATTATCATTTATGGGATTGTCTTGTATTGTTTCTTTTGTAAAAAAAATGAACAAATTTAATAAACATAAACATAAACATAAACAATCAGAAAAGTTTTTTGAAACAAACAACTCATCACTCATAAAATATTTATCCTACACAACTAAAAACCTATATGCATACATTTCGAAATATTTTTATTTTATTATTTCATTTTTATAAAAAAAAAAATTGAATCTTCAAATGGTGAAGAGCTGCAGTTCCAAGGAGGGGTGGCACCCCTAGCGCCCTCTAGTGGCGGCCGCCGCTGAACGTGGGGAACCTGCCCTCTCCCCTCCTCTCCTGAGGTGCTGCACTCCACCCCTTTGCACGTTTTCCTTTGTCTCATTGAAAAAGCAAAGGAGGAGATTTTGTCTTTGGGATTGAGGAGGAAAACAAAGAAATTGCAAAGAGGAAAATAAAAATAGGAACTGCTCTTTACAGCTTGCAACTTGGTTCTTATCCATCCATCCATCCATTCATCCATCTTCCACTTGAATAGACTATATGCCACGGACATCCGTTCTGGCACTTCCGCATTCATGAGCTGGACCGCGCACTTCCGGTTAGCAGGAAAGACACGAACATAAATGTCTAAATACAATTAATAAAACATCTGCATACACACCAATAATAACTCTATACACATATAAATCCATAGGAAATTATGGCGACGTTCCCCCTACGGATAGCCGCGATAAATCTTGGCCGTAACCCCCCCTCGGAACAGCTGTTCCCACCGGTGGGCGGACACAACGGAACTCATGTGTAGTGCCAGTAGCTCGCAGCCGTTTCCCGTTTCGACTCGTTGTCATGGTCTGCTACTAGAAGCTAACGCTAACAACAACGGCAGTGGATCGGAACCGGAAGTGTGGGATGTGTCCGATATTTTACCGGAGGTACGTCACACCTACCCGTGGCATATAGCCTAATAGCTTGAGCAGGGAGGCCCAGAAATCTCTTTCCCCAGCCAACCCTTCCAGCTCTTCTGGGAGGATTACAAGGTGTTCTCAGGCCAACCAAGATACATTGTCTCTCCAGTGTGTCCTGGGTCTTTCCCAGGGTCTCTTTCCAGTCGGACATGCTCGAAGCACCTCCCTAGAGTGGCACCCAGGGAGCATCCTACCATCAAAACCTAACTCCACCCACCCACCCTCCATCCTCACCGACTGTCTCAATGAGCTAAATCACTGGTTTTCTAACAATTTCCTTCAACTAAACAGTAACAAAACAGAAATCATTCTCGTCGGTACCAAAAACTCTATTTCAAAATCAGAACATCTTCTCGTCCCCCTTAACAACTCTCTGCTATCCCCCTCCCCTCAGGTCAAGAGTCTCGGTGTCATCCTCGACACCACTCTCTCCTTCACTTCACACATCAACAATATTACTCGGTCTGCCTATTTCCACCTCCGTAATATTAACCGTCTCCGTCCTTCTCTCACACCCCGCTCCACAGCCATCCTGGTGCACAGCCTTGTGACTTCCCGTATCGATTACTGCAACTCCCTTCTCTACGGCCTCCCCAACAAATCTCTCCACAAGTTACAGATGGTCCAGAACTCAGCTGCCCGTGTCATCACTCAAACCTCCTACTATAACCACATCACTCCTGTCCTGCAGCAGCTCCACTGGCTCCCGGTTAAATCACGCATCATCTTCAAAATTCTACTTCTCACGTTCAAAGCTATCCACAACCTTGCCCCTCCTTATCTATCTGACCTCCTACAAATCTCCATCCCATCACGCTCTCTCAGATCCTCCTCTTCACTACATCTCCATGTACCCTCTGCCCGCCTCTCCACCATGGGGAGCAGGGCCTTCACCTGCTCTGCCCCTCACCTCTGGAACGCTCTACCGCCAGACCTTCGAAACACCACCTCCCTTTCTCTGTTCAAGACTGCCCTGAAAACACATCTCTTTAGACCTATCATTAACTTTACTAAATGTATTTTTATTATTTTGCATTTAATAATCTTTATGTATTTTATATTTCAATTTGTCACTGATAATGTTTGCACTGCATTTGTTTGTTAAGTGTCCTTGGGTGTCCTGAAAGGCGCTTTTAAATATAATGATGATGATTATTATTATTATTATTATAGATGCCCAAACCAGCTCAGCTGTCTCCTTTTAATGTTGAGGAGCAGTGGTTCTACTTTGATACTCTCCCAGTTAACTGAACTTCTCACCCTCTCTCTGTCATAATCTCAGGGAACCCAGTTGGTAACGAGACCCGGAATGACCCAAGACTCAGATGTAAAAGGTGATCATGTTTATTATTTGCAGTGATACTAATTTATATATATACATGTGGTCCTCTGGAACTCCTGGAAGAGGAAGCAGATTGTCAGGAGGGCTAGGCCAGGAGGCTACAGAGAGGACTTATATTGTTTGTCTGTTTGTCCTTACAGATGGATTAGGAAGATGGGCGTTGTGGAATATCCAATGGTTCCAGTAGTGAATCCCAGAGTGCAAACAAGGCAGGCTAGTGGCTGGAGGGCAAGGCTCGAGGAACGAGGAGCAGGACCCAGGAGAACCAAGACTGGACCAAAATTGTTGGGAGGACTGTAGGCATAACAAAGACAAGGTAAGTATTTCTTTCATCAATCACAAAACTGGCCAGAAGTATAAATGCCATGAATAGGAATCAATGCTCCAGCGAAGAGTAGGACTTGACTGCAGCCTTAAGTAGAGGTGGGGCTCGTCATGTGGATGACCATCAGCTGGGGATAATTGGCAGCCATCTTGGAGCTGCCGCAAGTGCTACTCTTACACTCTCTAAGGATAGTCCAGCTACCCTGCGGAGGAATCTAATTTCAAACGCCTGTATCCACAATCTCTTGTTCTGGTTCTTACCAGGGCTTAATTTGTAAACTGGTCAATGCTGGGACGCAAATAGCGGGTGGGCTCAGAGATGGGAATGGGGGAAGTTATAGGTGGGGGGCTTGGGGTGGGGCAGTCTGGGGGTCCTCCCCCAGAAAATTTGGAATAAAGTGGATGCCATTTCCTGCATTCTGGTGTATTTTAATGTGTTGTTAAAAATCTACGTTTACCTTACGTGGATGCCTCCGGGTTCAACTGTCCCCCTTATACAACGCTGTTATTGCTAGTATCACTCAGCCCTCTGTGAATAGCAAACAACCAGTGGTGGGCAACGCTAATCCAAAAATTAGTTCCGCTATTTCTAAAGCACTAATTAATTTATTTAGGTCCGCAATTTCAAAAGCACTAATGTCTTATGAAAATTAGGGGAAGCTAATTCTAATCCGCTAATTAAATTCAACAATTGGTAGCAGCAAGTTATGCAATATTTGCACTATACTGCCAACTAGCGGTGCATGAACTGTTATACAGTAAGTTGTTTGAGTTTCAGAGTATTTAGTTCCCATTCCAAAGTCTGTTAGCTAAACTGCTGACATATTTGGCAGTTTTTTTTTCTTCTTTTGCTACTTTTAGTACTAGATAGCAT
>JBBPBX010098403.1:0-12697 GCA_038048925.1 Garcialebias charrua
GCTGCACCTATCCGCCTATCGATCTCACGCTCCAGTTTTCCCTCATTCGTGAACAAGATCCCGAGATACTTAAACTCCTCCACTTGGGTAAGGACCTCCTCCCCGACCCGGAGAGGGCACGCTACCCTTTTCCGGCTCAAGACCATGGCCTCGGATTTGGAGGAACTGATCCTCATCCCGGCCGCATCACATTCAGCTGCAAACCGCTCCAGCGAAAGCTGTAGATCACGAGCTGATGAAGCCAATAGGACCACATCATCTGCAAAAAACAGAGAAGCGATTCTAAGGCCACCAAAACGGATCCTCTCAACACCTTGGCTGCGCCTAGAAATTCTGTCCATAAAAGTTATAAACAGAATCGGTGACAAAGGGCAACCTTGGCGGAGTCCAACTCTCACCGGAAACGAGCCTGACTTACTGCCAGCGATGCGGACCAAGCTCTGACACCGGTCGTACAGGGACCTAACAGCCCATATCAAAGGGCCTGGTACCCCATACTCCCGGAGTACCCGCCACAGAACCCCCCGAGGGACGCGGTCGAATGCCTTTTCCAAGTCTACAAAGCACATGTAAACTGGTTGGGCAAACTCCCACGCACCCTCCAGGACCCTGTTGAGGGTGTAGAGCTGGTCTAGTGTTCCACGACCAGGACGAAAACCACACTGCTCCTCCTGAATCCGAGGTTCGACTATCCGACGGACCCTCCTCTCCAGAACCCCTGAATAGACCTTACCAGGGAGGCTTAAGAGTGTGATCCCTCTATAGTTGGAACACACCCTACGGTCCCCCTTTTTGAATAGGGGAACCACCACCCCAGTCTGCCAATCCAAGGGAACTGCCCCCAATGTCCACGCGATATTGCAGAGTCGCGTAAGCCAACACAACCCCACAACATCCAGAGCCCTAAGGAACTCAGGACGAATCTCATCCACCCCCGGAGCCTTGCCACCGCGGAGCTTTTTAACCACCTTGGCGACCTCAGCACCAGAGATTGGAGAGCCCGACCCAAAGTCCCCAGGCTCCGCTTCCTCAGTGGAAGACGTGCCAGTAGGATTGAGGAGGTCTTCGAAGTATTCCGCCCACCGACTCACAACATCCCGAGTTGAGGTCAACAGCACGCCATCCCCACCATAAATGGTGTTGGTCGCGTACCGCTTTCCCCCCCTGAGACGCCGGATGGTGGACCAGAATCGCCTCGAAGCCGTACGGAAGTCATTCTCCATGGCCTCTCCGAACTCCTCCCACGCCCGAGTTTTTGCCTCAGCAACCACCCGAGCCGCATGCCGCTTGGACTGCCGGTACCTATCTGCTGCTTCCGGGGTCCCACAGGCCAAAAAGGCCCAATAGGACTCCTTCTTCAGCTTGACAGCATCCCTCACCGCCGGTGTCCACCACCGGGTTCGAGGGTTGCCACCACGACAGGCACCAACAACCTTGCGGCCACAACTCCGATAAGCTACCTCGACAATAGAGGCGCGAAACATGGCCCACTCGGGCTCAATGTCCCCCGCCTCCCTCGGAACGTGTTCAAAGCTCTCCCGGAGGTGGGAGTTAAAGCTCCGTCTTACGGGAGACTCTGCCAGACGTTCCCAGCAGACCCTCACAATACGTTTGGGTCTGCCAGGTCTGACCGGCATCCTCCCCCACCATCGGAGCCAACTCACCACCAGGTAGTGGTCAGTTGACAGCTCCGCCCCTCTCTTCACCCGAGTGTCCAGGACATGCGGCCGCAGATCAGATGAGACGACAACAAAGTCGATCATTGAACTACGACCTAGGGTGTCCTGGTGCCAAGAGCACATATGGACACCCTTATGCCTGAACATGGTGTTCGTTATGGACAATCCATGACGAGCACAGAAGTCCAACAACAGAACACCACTCGGGTTCAGATCAGGGGGGCCGTTCCTCCCAACCACACCCCTCCAGGTCTCACTGTCATTGCCCACGTGAGCGTTGAAGTCCCCCAGCAGAACAAGGGAGTCCCCAGGAGGCGCACCCTCCAATACCCCCTCCAAGGACTCCAAAAAGGGTGGGTAATCTGCGCTGCCGTTCGGCGCATAGGCACAAACAACAGTCAGAGCCCGTCCCCCCACACGTAGGCGAAGGGAGGCTACCCTCTCGTTCACCGGGGTGAACCCCAACGTACAGGCACCGAGATGGGGGGCAACAAGTATGCCCACTCCTGCTCGGCGCCTCTCACCAGGGGCAACTCCAGAGTGGAAGAGTGTCCAACCCCTCTCAAGGAAACTGGTTCCAGAGCCAGAGCCATGCGTTGAGGTGAGTCCGACTATTTCTAGCCGGAACCTCTCAACCTCACACACTAGCTCAGGCTCCTTCCCCACCAGAGAGGTGACATTCCATGTCCCAATGGCCAGCTTCTGTAGCCGAGGATCAGACCGCCAGGGTCCCCGCCCTCGGCCACCACCCATTCCACAATGCACCCGACCCCTTTGGCCCCTCCCACAGGTGGTGAGCCTATGGGAAGGGGGACCCACGTCTCCTCTTCGGGCTGTGCCCGGCCGAGCTCCATGGGTGAAAGCCCGGCCACCAGGCGCTCGCCAACGTGCCCCTCCTCCGGGCCTGGCTCCAGAGTGGGGCCCCGGTGACCCGCGTCCGGGCGAGGGAACATTGTTTCCATTTATATTATTCATCATAAGGGGTCTTTGAGCTGTTTCAATCGTGAAAAAACCTTTTTGCGTTTTACTGGATGATTTAGCCCCTTCACATTCCAACTAATGAACGTAAGATTATTATTCATCTACTATCAACTGTACAAAAAAAAAAAGAAGACACATTTGACAATGAGTAGGCATAGGGGAGAAAAATAAAATAAATAAATAAATTGAAGGGAGAGAAAAAAAAGAGAAAAAAAAAGAAGGGGGATTCTGCCATCTTAAAAACCCTCAAAACAAAAAACAGGTTGCAAAAAACAACAACCACTAAAACACCATTACTCCAACTTGTCATCCAATAATATAACTCCTTACTAAAGCTTTTATCCTGCACAAAAATAACATTAAACCCCTGTATAACTTAGAGCAGATACAAACAGCCAATATGTAACACAAAATAAACCAAGCAATAACCCACTGCCAACAGCAGCAGTCATCAAACAGCAGCCAAGTCGAGGACAGTCAATTATAAGTAAACATGCTGATTTACCGTGAACATCCCGTCTCACGATGATGAGCGCTGGTCCTCCTCTAAGGACCGGACAAAGTCAGCAGCCTGACCAGCAGTCTGAAACGCGCCCAGGAAATTTTGTTCCGCGGCGCATATATTAACGTTCAGTGAGTGAAAAAAATAACCGAAACGGTACGGAGGTGGACCGAACCGAACGTGCTGTACCGAAACGGTTTGGTCTACCCACAACAACAGTTACATGCCTACTGTACACATGAAAATAGTCTGTTGTTTTCAAAAACAAGACGTTTAAAACGCAGCATCAAAGCTCATTGGTTGAAACTATGATGTCCAGTTCTTTGGTAATTTGAGAGTTCTGTGATTTCTGAATCATCTTTAGTTTCATCAAATGGTTTAAGAAAAGTCTGCTTCTTTTTACTCACAATACTCAACTTTATTTTCTCTGTCTTGTATGTCCAGAACTCCCACAGCATTGTGTCTGGAAGGAGAAGGTTCTCACTGACCAGCAGCTCTATAATCAGGAGAGGAACTCCAGTTTGGACCAGGAGGAACCAGAACCTCCACAGAATGTAGATGACCAGGAGAAAATCTGTACTGGTCAGGACGAAGAACAGCTTTCAGTGAAGCAGGAGTATGATACATTTATGGTAACACCTGATTATGAGGAAATTAACCACAAGAAACGAGTACCTGCTCAGGAGGAACCAGAGCCGCCACAACAGAAGGAACCAGAGCCTCCACAACAGGAGGAGCTCTGTATTGGTCAGGATGAAGAACAGCACTTACTGATGCAGGAGATGGAGGGAAGGAACCACTGGGAACCAGAAAAAAGCATAGTCCAGAACAAGAAAGAGCTCGATCGTCAGTGCAGAACACTGAAGATCAACTGGAAACCTCAGATAAAGCTACACAGAATAGGTAAGGAGCAGCAGCGGGGATAATGGAGGTTTAACTGGGAGACTGGTTCAGTCTTACTGGAATGCAGTTTGCAGCTAAAAGTGCTGATTTCTGCATTTTTATGCTGGGTTCCCACAGAATGCGTTTCGAGCAGACGAAGCAGCCGGTTCACATGCAATGTCTATGTGTCCGAGCATCAAGGGGCGGCGAAGCGTGACGCGGCGCGGTTTGAGCAGTCCGAGCAGCGCGGCACAGAGCGGCAGGTCTTTTCCGTGCTCGCGGCGCATCTACAGCAGCCGCTGCTCGACTTCGACTAGATGAAATTTGACCTATTTTGGTTGTTCGCCGCGTCGCAGCAACCAATCGGGAGAGGCTCTGCTATGTGTTGACGCAACGACGATGGGACTTTTTTTGGACTTTTTAAACTTAGCCCAACGAGCCTCCATGAAGAAACCAGCCTCCGGTAAGAAACTTGGCATTTTTACAGTTGCCGCTGTCCGCTCGAGCGTACGATCACCCCAAAAATTAAAAAACGTTTTAATCGCAACAAAGACCTTCATCGCTGCAGTTCGGCTCGTAGAAAACCCACTCAAGTAGTAACGAGGCTCACGAACAGCTGATTTTATCTGCCAGGTGTACAAGAAACAAAACAGACCGGAAAAGGAGCCAGACTCTCACTGCGCGTCATCAGACGCGTTCAGTGTGAACAGACATCTGTTGACAAGCAGCAAACACAGTGCGGTAGGAGCGTTTTTAATGCTCAAAACGCGTTTGGTGGGAACCCGGCATTAAGACATGGCTGACTAGTGGTGTAACCGTACATGTGGGTGGACCAAACCTTTTTGGTATGGTACGTTCTGTTCGGTCCACCTGTGTACCTTTTCGGTCATTTTTTAAACTGATTAAATTTTATTAACGAGAGATTATCCGCCGCAAAACTAAATGGTAAATGGAGCTTATTTATATAGCACTTTCCAGCCCCCTGTGAGGAGCCCCAAAGCGCTTTACAATACCAACCATCCACCCATTCATTCACACATTCATACACCGGTAGTGGTAGCCTGCCTTGCAAGGCGCCATCCAGACCTACCGGGAGCAACTCGGGGTTAAGTGTCTTGCCCAGGGACACAACGACACATGGTGGGCGAACGCGGGATTCGAACCTCCAACCTTCCGATCGGGGGTTGACTGCCATTACCACTGTGCCACGGTCGCCCCCAAAACTACAAAACTGGATTCCAAAAAAGTTGGGACACTAAACAAATTGTTAATAAAAACTGAATGCAATGAGGTGCAGGTGCCAACATCTAATATTTTATTCAGAATAGAACACATATCACAGATCAAAAGTTTAAACTGAGAGAATGTATAATTTTAAGGGAAAATGTGATGTTTCAAAATTTCATGGCGTCAACAAATCCCAAAAAGTTGGGACAAGTCCATTTTTACCACTGTGTGGCATCCCCCCTTCTTCTTACAACACTCAACAGACGTCTGGGGACAGAGGAGACCAGTTTCTCAAGTTTAGAAATAGGAATGCTCTCCCATTCATGTCTAATACAGGCCTCTAACTGTTCAATCGTCTTGGGCCTTCTTTGTCACACCTTCCTCTTTATGATGCACCAAATGTTCTCTATAGGTGAAAGATCTGGACTGCAGGCTGGACATTTCAGTACCGGATCCTTCTCCTACGTAGCCATGATGTTGTGATTGCTGCAGAATGTGGTCTGGCATTATCTTGTTGAAAAATGCAGGGTCTTCCCTGAAAGAGATGACGTCTAGATGGAGCATATGTTGTTCTAGAACCTGAACATAGTTCTCTGCATTAATGGTGCCTTTCCAGACATGCAAGCTGCCCATGCCACAAGCGCTCATGCAACCCCATACCATCAGTGATGCAGGCTTCTGAACGGAGCGTTGATAACAACTTGGGCTATCCTTGTCCTCTCTGGTCCGGATGACATGGCGTCCCAGTGTTCCATAAAGAACTTCAAATCGTGACTCATCTGACCACAGAACAGTCTTCCATTTTGCCACACTCCATTTTAAATGACCCCTGGCCCAGTGCAAACGTCTGAGCTTGTGGAGCTTGCTTAGAAATGGCTTCCTCTTTGCACTGTAGAGTTTCAGCTGGCAACGGCGGATGGCACGGTGGATTGTGTTCACTGACAATGCTTTCTGGAAGTATTCCTGAGCCCATTCTGTTATTTCCTTGACAGTGGCATTCCTGTTTGAGGTGCAGTGACGTTTAAGGACCCCGAGATCACGAGCATCCAGTAGAGTTTTACGGCCTTGACCCTTACGCACAGCGATTGTTCCAGATTCTCTGAATCTTTTGATGTTATGCACGGTTGATGATGATACCGTATTTGTCGGTGTATAATACAGTTTTTTTGCTCATTTGAATGTCCTGCGTATTATACACCGAAGCGTATTATCTATGGATTTTTTCCCATATTTTTAGACCCATTTTTCACTCTGATTCGCCGTTTTTCATTTTGGGCAAAAATGGTGCAGTACCAGTTTCGGCCGCTATGGGCGCTATGGGCAGCAGCAGAGGACTCAGAGAGCGAAGAGGAAGAGGAGGGCCACTTCCAGACCGTTTCTAGCTCATGTGTCCGAAAAAAGCCTCCTCTGGTCGGACTGACTCTGTCGCTGCCTTCCCCCTGCTCTGGATGTAGCTGCATTTAGCTGTGAGGTTCTCTGTTTTTGTTATTGTTGTTTTTGTTATTATATGTTTGTAAATCCAGCTCAGACCAGCTGATTTCATATTTGGTTAAGCTCAGGAGACCGTGTGCTATAAAGTCAGCTAAGAATTTTTTTTTAAGCGTTTATCTAAATTTAAAGAAAGAATGCCTCCGAACCGCCTGTATGCAAATCGGCAAACATTTTTTTTTAAATCCAGCTCAGACCAGCTGATTTCACATTTGGTTAAGCTCAGGAGGCCGTGTGCTATGAAGTCAGCTAAGAAATATATTTTTTCTCGCAAAGAAATAATAGTTTTTACTGTGTTTTGTTGTAAATTCCTTCGGTGCTCGCCTGCTTCTGTGGCTGCCATTTTAAACGGGGCAAACGAGGTGCTGACGCGTCACGTAGCGGTGATGCATAATAAATGCGTATTGAACACCGAAGCGTATTATGTACGGTTTTTTCTTGTTTATTGGCAATAATTGGACAAAGCGTATTATACACAGGAGCGTATTTTACACCGACGAATACGGTAACTTAAAAGTCTTTGCTATTTTATGCTGGGTTAAAAAAATGGTGCAGTATCACTTTTGTCCGCTAGGGGACACTTCTAGAGAGTCCACCGACCGTTTCCAGCTCATGTGTCCAAAAAAAGCCACCTCTGCTCGGACTGATTCTGTCGCTGCCCGGCCTTCTGCTCTGGAGGCAACTACGGTACTGTTTGCTGTGTTTGTTAGCAAGATAAGTCAAGAACCACACGACAGATTTTTATAAAATTTACAGAAAGTAATCACTGTATGGACATTTACAACTGACTAGCTTTATGAGATGTTTGAGATAAAAAAAACACACGATCTTTTAGCATCGTTGTTAGCGGTTAGCTACCGTAAACGGATACTATTTTGATAAATAACTCATGATCCACAGGACAGATTTTCTTTCAGCTTACCGAAAGTAATTATTTGGTATTCATTTACAAACTGTTGACCTGTATGAGACATTTGAGATAAAATGTGTTGTTTTATAGACGTAATCGTGTTGTGTTAGCTTAGGTTATTTTCCTGTTACTATTTAGGTTCCGAGATGGTAAATGGAGCTTATTTATATAGCGCTTTCCAGCCCCCTATGAGGGGCCCCAAAGCGCTTTACAATACCAACCATCCACCCATTTATACACTCATTCATACACCGGTAGCGGCAGTCTACAGTATGAGAGAAAAAGAAATCCTTCTTAATCAATGGTGTGTAGCTAGTTCAGTGACTAGTTTTGAACAGTTTAAACTCCTGATATTAATCGAAGATTTTAAGAAATGTTTAACTACTTATTTAAATGAGCACAGAGTGTTAGAGGCTTCTAAAGCCGCAGTTTTAGTAGATGAGTAAATGTTGACCCACAAGCTCAGTTTTGAGCGTCCTAAATTTGACAAATCACCTAATCCTGATAAAACTAAGACGGATAGTTTTGAGTCTCCTCGGTTTTTCAGACCCAGAGGTAACAGAAAGTCGAGAGGACCCGTTGCAGCTCACAGAGAGAGTGGTACGTTTGCGGGGCGTAGGGAAAGTAGAGCATCGTTTGGGCGCTGTCAATAGATGGGGACCATACCAACCAGACTGGGATATGACTCTGATTAAAGGCCTGGAGAGGCCTCACACACACGCACACACATAGAACCAGACACACGAAGGTCACGCGCGCACACACACACACACACACACACACACAGGGAACATGCTCTCCCTAGATAAGGACACACACACATACACTATACACAGCCTCATACAAATACCAGCACACAGGCCCAAAGAGCAGGATCAATACTTACAGAAACACACACACAGCAACACACACTCAGAACAGGGCATGCACACTTTTCACACAGATGAGAAAGAGAGTCAGATAATCTTTATTGTCATTTGCACCACATGTGGTACATGTGATGAAATGAGATTATGTACACAGGGTCCCAGTTACATTCAACAACAAAATGTAAGAGAAAAACAGTAATAACATCTAGGATTAACTAAGAAAAACATCAACTAGAAATACACTAAGCACTAATGTAATAGAAAAACAAAATCATTACAAACAGACAGCCGCACGAACATGAGTCTATATGAGCAAATGGTCACATATGAACACAGCAACAAGAAAACAGATCAGCATCAGCATGATGTGATATTTTGCAGTGTTTATTCTTATTATTTATTTATTCATGAGTCTAACAGCCTCAGGGTAGAAGCTGTTCCTCAGTCTAGTGGTTCTACACTTAATGCTCCTCAACCTCCTTCCTGAGGGGAGTGGGGCAAAAAGTGTGTGTGCAGGGTGAGTGGGGTCTTTCATGATGCAGGTGGCTCTTTTCCTGCATCTGGAGGTGTAAATGTCTGTGATAGAGGGGAGACTGACTCCGACAGACCTCTGTGCAGCCTTCACCACTCTCTGTAAAGCTTTTCTTTCCGCAGCTGTGCAACCTCCATGCCACACATTGATGCTGGAGCACAGGATGCTCTCCACTGCGCACCTGTAGAAGGAGGTGAGGACCGGGCTACTCAGACCAGCTCGTCTCAGTCGTCTGAGGAAGTAGAGTCTCTGATGACCTTTTTTGATCAGGCTGGTGGTGTTGTTGGTCCAGCTGAGGTTATCATTCAAGTGTACACCCAAGTACTTGTAGCTGGAGACCACTTCCACTGCAGATCCACTTATGTTCAGTGGGGTGTGGGTGTGTTTGTTCCTTCTGAAGTCCACAATCATCTCCTTTGTCTTCTTCACATTTATGTGAAGGTTATTGTCTTTGCACCAGCTCTCCAGGTGTTCCACCTCCTGCCTGTAGCTGGACTCATCATTGTTCGTGATGCAGCCCACCACAGCTGTATCATCTGCAAACTTTACAATATGACAGCCTGGATGGGTGGCTGCACAATCATGTGTGAGCAGAGTGAACAGAAGAGGGCTTAACACACATCCTTGAGGAGAGCCAGTGCTGAGGGTTATGGTGGAGGAGGAGAAGTTGTGGATCTTCACGGACTGAGGTCTGTTTGTTAAGAAGTCTGCGACCCAGTTACAAATGGAGGGGCTTAGTCCAAGTGTAAATAGTTTGTCCATCAGGGTTTGGGGGATCATGGTGTTGAAGGCAGACGTGAAGTCCACAAAGAGCATACGGACGTATGAGTCCTTCTGATCCAGGTGGGTGAGAGCAGTGTGGACCACAGAGGAGATTGCGTCCTCTGTTGATCGGTTCTCACGGTATGCATACTGATGGGGGTCCACGTTCATGTTGATGGATGTTTTGATGTGAGTCATGACCAGTTTCTCAAAGCATTTTGCGACTATCGGGGTGAGGGCCACTGGCCGATAGTCATTCAGGCCAGTCACTGTGGAGCTTTTTGGGACTGGGATGATGGTGGCAGTCTTCAGGCAGGTGGGAACTGTTTCCAGGGCAAGTGAGGTGTTAAAGATGTCTGCCAGCACATCGCAGAGCTGATCAGCACATTCTTTTAACACTTTCCCGGGAATGTTGTCCGGACCGGTTGCTTTGTGAGGGTTGATTCTCTTGAGACTACTCCTCACTTCTGCTGCGGTAACGCTGAGACGCTCTTCATCCGGTGGTGAGGTGAGTCTGGTGCTGGGTGGTCTGTTTGGGTCCTCAAAGCGTGCATAAAACCTGTTGAGGGCATCTGGCAGAGATGGATCTCTGGGGCATTGTTCACTCCTTCCTTTATAGTCTGTTATGCACTTTAATCCCCTCCACATGCTCCGTGGGTCTTGTGATGTGAACTGACCCTCAATTCTCTGTGCATACTTGGCTTTGGCCCTCTTGATTCCAGCAACCAGCTCGCTCCTAGTCCTTCTCAGCTCCTCTGAGTTTCCAGACTTGAAGGCAGTATTCCTGGCTGCCAGCAGGGTGCGAACTTCTGCATTTAACCATGGTTTTGTTTAACCATGGTTTACCCTGTGCTTTGCACCAACATTTGAAAACTTCTAGTCCACGCCCACCTGCTGTGGGCCCACGCCCTCGGTCCATAAGAACCCCTCTCGACCGAGGAACTGCTCCCAATGGCAAATAAATTTTTTCAGCCAAAGAGCCAATGGGGCCTCAAGGCTTAAAGGGCTACGCCCACACTCATAGAATCTAGGGTTACAATACGTAACCGTCGTTCTATTTCCTGTGGGCGTAGCCCTTTAAGCCACGCCTTTTGGGTTAAAGGGCGGAGCATGATATGGTCCATGCCCCATTGGGTCTGACTGAACCATAACCAGTCCTGGCAACCGCCACACCACAAGAAGGTAAGCAGGTGAGCAATCATCTGATGATGAGAGAAAAGCTATTTTAAAAAAAATAGCACCCCTCAATAAAGACAGACAACTGTGTCAGTTTATCAATAATTTTTATTGAGCTTTGCAGCAGGAGAGTTTTTAAGGCTTTTAAACATAATAACATAACTATTAATCTCTTAAAAACTAATCAAACACATATAATTATATAAAAAGTGATCTTTTATGAAACAAAGTGTGATGATTAATTGAATTTGTGAAATTGTATGTTCTGTTATTTGAGGTGTGTTATAATGTTTCCATGGCAAACTAAGGTGTTTTCACGGCGAGGGTGAAAGGTGGACATGAGTTGGACTGAACTTTGAAAAAGTTCAGATGTACTCATTTGACCCAGCTGTAGAAAGCTGAAAACAACAACTCGAGCAGGCCCATGACTTGATCTAACTGGAATTTAGAGCTCTGCCCAGGTGACGCACGGGGAGATGGGATGATGTCACCGACTACCAATGAGGATTGAGGAAAATGATGTAGCCAGTGTTGGAAAGTCCTCAGAAGGTGGGGGCTGAGCTGCTTTGAAACTATAAAAGATGATGAAAGAAAGGAGAAGTTGCTGACTTATTTTTTGGAGACCTTTGTGGAAAATACTGGACATTTTCTGGACTGTCCTGGGGAAAGAAGAATTGGATTAATTCGAAGAGTTTTTCTCCTGGACAAAAGGAGTACTCTTGTTTGCAGCCCAAATTAGCTATTATAGCCTTTTCTTCAAAGATGAGATAACGCCTCAGGATTTGGAGTAAACATCTCTCATTGCCAGGAGTGGAGGATTATTTCCCTTTCTACAAGATTAAGTCACAAGGCTTATTACCATAAGAGAGGTAGGGGAATACGCCACAGAATTTGTTCATTAAAGACCGTGTAAACTGAAACTAAATTTGTGTTTTTATTTTGTCACACGGCATAAATATGTGTTATTAATCACCCATATAAATCTGACTGATTAAAAACATTGATTTCCTTATAAAATTAAGTCTCAAAAATCATGAAAATACATGATTTTGCCTTGCTCTAGAACGCTGGGGGCGTGTCGCACATGGGCGTAGTTTCAGCACAGTCCTGCGCCATGTCCAGCCCCCTTCAGAGCTGAGCTGTGTGGGGAGGCATAAGGCGGAAGCTGAGATCCACCTGCTCTGTTTTTATCTGAGTTCTGGCTTCCAGCAGCTCCTTTTTCCAAGAGTTACGCTGTTTTTAGTGCACTAACAACTCTGGTTATGTTTTTAAAGTTGAGGACACATAACTCCGCTGTTATAATCAGCGCTATTTTAGAAGATGAGCGGACTCGCGGTCCGAACCGGTCACATCGCATGCGGGGTCTGATCGCCACACACACACACACACACACACACGCGCGCGCGCGCGACCCGGTCACATCGCATGCGGGGTCTGATCGCCTCTCACTCACACACACACACACACGCGCGCGCGCGACCCGGTCACATGCATGCGGGGTCTGATCGCCTCTCACTCACACACACGCGCGCGCGCGACCCGGTCACATGCATGCGGGGTCTGATCGCCACACACGCGCGCGCGGGGGGGGGCGGAGGTGCAGGTGGCATGTGGTCGCTCCAGCAGCACGCCAGTACTGGAGGGAGACGGTCGGTAGCGAGTGAACGGCTCCACCGAAGAACGCATTTA
>JBBPBX010098404.1:2681-12696 GCA_038048925.1 Garcialebias charrua
TATACAGTATATATACAGTATATATATATATATATATACTATATATATATATATAATATGTGTGTGTAATGTATATATATATATGTGTGTGTGTATATATAATTTTTAGATTTTCAAGTTTATTGAACAATTGGGCTTAATTGCACCACTGTGACAGCTTACCAATGGTAGATGAAGCAATTAAATATTCAAACATTACAAAAGAAAGGGATAGTTTAGAAAAGAGTTCCCTTCAGCAGATTGTTAAACTGTCGACTAAACTGATCGGAGGAATTCAAACATCAGTTACATCCTTGTACATTAGCCACAGCTGATAGCTTCTTCTGTTTTAAAATGTGTTTTTTAACCCCTTCACAGGGAATTCCAGCTTCTTCCCTCCGGTCGGAGGTTTTTAGTCCCTAAATGTAGGACAAGACTTTAAAAATAGCTTTGTTCTTCTTACTGCTGTTATTGTAATGAAAAAACTGAATTGTGTTCTCTGTGGTTCAACATTTTATCTAATGATAAATTAACATTTTAATACATCTTTTATACATGCAGAATTTTAAGTTTTTACTCTCCTCTTTTACATTATGTCCAACTTTGCTTTGAATATGACCTGTGGAAACTTGAGCACTATTATCTGTTAATGATTTGTTTGAGGGGGTTCCTACTTTTTACAGTGTGTGTGCATGTATGTATGCTTTATGCTTTGTGCCACTGTAAACCAAATCTACCCTTGGGTATAAATAAAGTAATCTAACCTATAGTCTGAAGTTTTCATTACTCATTGATGTAAGCTGTCTAAAGCTTGTTCAATACAGTATTGTGACTTAAGTGCTTCAGTCTTGTCTCATGTTAGAAGGAATACATACATATTTCATCACCATTCAAGTACTGTACTATAAAGTGCTGCAGCAATGTTACTCATTGATGTAAGCTGTCTAAAGCTTGTTCAATACAGTATTGTGACTTAAGTGCTTCAGTCTTGTCTCATGTTAGAAGGAATACATACATATTTCATCACCATTCAAGTACTGTACTATAAAGTGCTGCAGCAATGTTTCTTTCTTTCTTTCTTCCTTTCTTTCGGTTGCTCCCTTCTTCAGGGATCACCACAGCGAGCTAACTCGCACGAAGACTTGGCAATTATTTTTACGCCAGATGCCCTTCCTGATGCAACCACAGACCACCGAGCTACCACAGCCCTCTGTGTGGAGCAGAGAGCTGCTATCTAGGGTGCCCGGGGCAGCAGATGGTGGTTAAGGGCCTTGCTCAAGGGCCCAGAGTGGGGCAAATGAGAGTTGAGGCAGCTGTGGGTGCTTCAACTATCCCACCCACATTTTGATGTCTGTATGGGAAGTTGAAGCGGCGACCTTCCAATTATTCCTATTAACACCACCTTCTCTATCCTCTGCACCATCACTGCACCACGCAGCAATGTAATTATTTTTATTTTATTTTTGGTACTTCAAATTTCCGAATTACAACCATTGACCAGTACAAGAATTGTGCTGCAGCTTCTGAGAAATCACAACAAAAGCAGGACTGCTATGAGACTTCTTCTGCTGTCCAGCAGTTTCTAATTGGCTCTTATCCTGCTGCAGTACTGCACTGTTGGTGGTATGCAGTGAAACAAAATAGCACTTCTTAGGGGGCACAGAGGAAGTGGACTATACGCTCGGGGTGTGATGCGTTTTAATTCAAGGTCTCATTTAATTCCCAGTTGCTGCATGTGCTGGAACATCTGGAGCAGGCGTTAGCTCTTCGTCAGCATGTCCAATAATCGCTGGCAGCTCTGACAGTTTACAGCAAAATACATTCATTTGGGAAGCTGATCCAACTTCAAGCTTGGGGATCTTTTATGGAATTTCAAACATGCAGTCGTGGAGCACCTTCAATGACATTTTTTCAACTCTTCGACTGTCATTTAAATTACACTCAGAAAGTGCAATATGTTTTATGTAAAGACAACAATCACTTTTTCTTAATAAAGTTGTAGAAGTGACACGATGTACGTTGACATAACTTCATCACTGACCTTCTCCAATGAGATTGCGACTGCATTTCCTTTTTTTTTTTTTTTCCCAGTTGTAAAAATAACAGGTGAGTGGGTTGAAGAGGAAATGTTTTGGTCTTGTGTGAAACAGAATCCTCTGCTGCGTTATGGAAATGTGAGTTTCGGAGCGGGTGCTAAGCAATCTGAAGCGGCTCCAGCAGTGAGGAACAGTAATGAAATCAACAAACCCAGGCCTCAAGAACGAGATCCACGCACCACTTTTCATTCCCTACATCCTCACCCAAGTCATCTTTTCAATTAGGCGTCCTGACTTTGGTCCTGACATGAGGAGACGAGGCCTGATGATGTCTCCTCTGGCTAAAAGGATGGCAGACTATCTCACAATCTGCAGCACTTAAGGACTCCGGAGGCATAGTGTTTTCTGCCAGGGTCAGATTGAGAACAGAGGGGGGAGAGAAGCATATTGCACTGAATCATGGACTACTGTGGTTGTGTGCTAAACACACAGACTGTGCTGGAGACAATGCCAAGTGTCGTAATTTTAACTGTATATGGATAGTCTGATGGGAAACAGGACAGGAAAACAGCAGAAAGGCCTGTTGTTTGTTGCATGGTTGTTCCTCACGTTCCCACTTTGTCTCTGCAGTGACAAAACTCTTGACTCCATCACCTTATTGATATCCAATATCTGTGTGGAAAATGTATTTGGTTGATAATTTCTTAATTTAGTCAAATTCTTGCAACAATGACCTCATCAAGCTCATTGTCCAAAAGTGTGATAACAAACATTAAAAGCAAGAAAAAAAAAGGCATATTCTTTTTCTCTTTTTGCTTTCTTTACAAAAAATAAAAAATCTTGAAAACGAGTGCCGTACTCAAAGTGGCTTAAGTAAGGAGGCAGATCCTTTTAAGGAGGTGATTTGGCAATTTAAGAGACATCCACAGATGGAGGAACCCTTGGGAAGTCCTGGGTTAATTAGATTTGTCCTACAACGCAGCTCAGCCCTCTCCACTTCAAATATTTATGGATCACACATCAAGAAAACAGATATTTGAGACGTCTGTGAGAGCTGAGTAACATGAATTCTCCTCAAACCATGCTGCTCCCCCCTCCAAGTGCCCGCCCACACGCTCACACACAGCACAAACAAGAACAAAACTAAAGCACTCACCCAAACAGGCTCTGACCCACATTTTGGCCATAATGAATACAAAAGAATGTTGGTAAAAAAAATTAATGCAATGAAGCATAATTTATCTCACTCTCAGAAGAGATTGCATGTGCATTTCCATTTTGACCGGTTTGAAAACTGAAATTACATCTATTCTGTCTAATGTGGTAGAATGGCTATATGGCACATGGTCAGACATTCCTAATGGAGTTCCTACACCTTCGTACTTTAATACTAAGTTGTGTATTAGCTTCAACATCGTTCAAAATGTACTTTGGCTAAACTTCAAAATGATAAATGTGTTTTTGTTGCAGCACAATATGTGGGACGTCAACAGTCTGTTCAGAAACTCAGAATAAAGTCGGTCAGTGTTTATGCTTGTGAATGACAGAGCAGCATGATACAGATTCTCTGTTGACTCTCCTCTGTGATGGGTCACAGAAGGCCAGTGATTTTCTTTGACCCCAGTCAACACCTCAGGGACACACTTTGATCACCATTTCCCCAGACTTTGCTGTAATTTCTACCAGTGTACACACACAAACACACACATGCACACACAAATACTTGCATGGACAAAAAGCCAAGTCAGAGCAATACCAAATGCTCTTTCAGACAAAATGGTAAACAATATTTCCAAAGACGGAGTTGCATGTGAGCATATCTCTTGGTAACTAGAGGTTGTGCATAACTTGCTCTTAAATCTTCAAATATATATTTATACATGCTTAGAAATGATAAATCCACAACATGTTCTAGTGGTGGAATATACTTAGGCTGTATTGTATCAAATAATATTGTTTTGTCTTGTATTGTACAATATAGTATTGGACAGTATCATACTGACTGTACTGCATTATTTTGTACAGTATTGCATAATGCATTGCAGTATATAAAAAAGTATCAAACTGTATTGTATTGTATTTTATTGTATTGTCTCATACTATCATATTGTATCACATTATATTGTATTGCATTGTATTGTATTGTATTGGTTTGTATAAAAAAGTATCAAAATGTTTTGTAGTATACTGTATTTTATTGTATTGTTTCGTATGCTATCATATCACATTACATAGTATTGTATTGTATTGTATAATAAAGAATCAAATTGTATTGTATTGTATTTTATTGCATTGTCTCATATGCTATCATATTGTATCATGTTATATTGTATTGTATTATTTGTATTGTAAAATAAAGTATCATATTGTATTGTATTGTATTGTATAATAAAGTATCCAATTGTATTGTATTTTATTGTTTCATATGCAATCATATCGTATCACATTATATTGTATAGCATTGTATTATATTGTATAATAAAGTATCAACTTGTATTGTATTGTATTGCATTTTATTATATTGTATGATAAAGTATCAACTTGTATTGTATTGTATTATATTGTATAATAAAGTATCAAATTGTATTGTATTGTTTTGTATTATATTGTATGATAAAGTATCAACTTGTATTGTATTGTGTTATATTGTATAATAAAGTATCAAATTGTATTGTATTGTTTTGTATTGTATCTTATTGTATGAGAGGAACAGATGCACAGAATGGACTTGACGAAAAATAAGGGAGACAAACTTACTGAAGTAAAGACACAAATGAAAATGAATTAAGAGACAAAGACAGAGGGTTCTTAAAGGGAGCCAGATGCCTGTTTGCAGCCTGAGTTTTGACCTGTCCAACTATCTGTCTTTGTGCTTTAAAGCTCTGCAAAGCCTGGACGATGTTTTATAGTCTCTCAGATCCACTTGGCTTTTGTTCCATCTCTGGATCCCACAAGATTGTGCTCCACTAGAGTTTCTATATATAGAATATCTGAGAACAAAATGAAGAAGTGAAAGAATATTAAACACCGTTTTGTTCATCTCTGTGCTCTATAGAGAGCTTAAAGTTAAAAATAAACATTTTCATTACCTCCATTCATGGATGACACTATAGATGCTGATGCCTCTGACCTTGTAAGTTGTCTAAACGCTTGTCTGTTTGATACTGAGTGACACAACAGTTCTTTTGTTTCTGACATTGGCTGGTGTGTTATGCTGCCATTTGATCCAGAGAATGAATGTTGTTTTTGTCCCAGAGGGTGGTGTGTGTGTGTGTGTGTTTTGGGGGGGACTGTTTTTCACTGAGCCCGCTGTGTCTGCTCAGGACCACACAACCGCTCAGTTCGGGACCCTGGGACCCCAAATCATTAGATATAAGAGGTCTGTGAGACGCTCCAGCCCCACCTTTTCACAGGACTGTTTTAGCCTAATCATGTGCTGCCAGCTGACAGACTGATGAAACAATTATGGGCATTTAGTGCAGCAGATACGTGAAATATGTGAAAGGGCCAACGGGCAAGGCGACCTGGTCACTGTGAATGGGTGTGTGTGCTTATAGGAGAAAAGGATATTGACGGATATTTTAAAACTTAAAATACATTTTTACCTTAATTCACTTCAACTGGAGTGAAAGTATCAATAACTAATTTCCCTATGGGGACAAATAAAACTATCTATCTATCTATCTATCTATCTATCTATCTATCTATCTATCTATCTATCTATCTATCTATCTATCTATCTATCTATCTATCTATCTATCTATCTATCTATCTATCTATCTATCTATCTATCTATCTATCTATCTATCTATCTATCTATCTATCTATCTATCTATCTATCTATCTATCTATCTATCTATCTATCTATCTATCTATCTATCTATCTATCTATCTATCTATCTATCTATCTATCATCTTCTTTCTAATTTTGTCTTTTTTTTCCCTTAGTGCCCTCAAATCAACAACAAATTTCTTTTTCACTCTCATCGGCAAGAAGATACAATCTGCACACAGCACTGGTTCAGTGTATTTTTTTTTTGTGAATAACTCAATTCTCTGATTCTTTTTGTTCAGTCAAAGATCAGTCAAGTGTCTGTATAGACAATAGCTCAGAGACCAGCATGGTAACGCCATCTAGAGGGTTCTGTTAGAAGACCTGTCTCTGATCCAAATTTACAGTGTTTCATGTTGATTCACTCAGAAACGTACAGTAAAACAGATGAGCAGTTTCACTAAGATTAAAAATAAAAAGTATTTTAAAAAGCATATTGCTGGTTAAAGTGAAAGGCTAACGCTATACTGCTATTGTTCAAGAGAATTTTGTATCACTAAAGTGTATACATGGGCCAGAGGTACTCTAGTTTTTGATGACAAAATACCCACAGTTCATAAGTTGGACTTGAAATGCTGAGAAAAAAACAAAAAAACAAAACAATTTTCATTCCAAAAAAAGGACTTTTACAATTGTAGGGAAAATGTTCATTCAAACTTTATTTATACAGGCTAATCCCATTGAGCCTCGGGAACTCATTTACAAGAAAGACCTAAAATATGATTATTGGTACAGTCTAATTGTTAAAATTAAACACCTGATCTCAAAATAATGAACTTTAAAACACTCAAATGTACAAACTGCTCACAACTGAACCTGAACCAGACCTGATAATAAAATAAATATTCATGTCCACAGCACCACATTATACATGTGCAAAATTAATTTTGAATAAAACATATATGATTATTCTAAACTCTAACAATGTACACGTTTATTCACTGGCTAGTGTTGCAAAACCATTGAAATCTGTTCCCAGCTCAGTGGTGCTATTTTAAGAGCAGACGTTTAATGTTTCATGCTCAATGTGTTGGCTGTAACCCGTGCGAGGTGTCTTCAGTGTGAGACGGGTTGGACAGCAAAAATAACAGAGAAAGGGCAGCCTTCATCTGGAAAGCAGTGAAGGTTTGATGATGTTTTACATTCCAGAACCAGACTTCTGTCCATACGTCTGACTCTGAAAAACCCTGAGTGTGTCTGACCAAAGAGGATTATCAAACAAGCTGCTTGTGTTTCTTATAATTTAGCATGCAACAAGTCATAGTTATAAATACAACAGTAAATGTGCGTTAACTTGTTAAATTGATATTTTATATATTCATGTTATCAAGTATTGTCCCTGATGTGTGACTGACAGCATTTGGCAGCAGTCATAATGGCAAACATGTTAAAACATTTTAGGACCGTTTGCCCTCGTCCAAAACATCAAATGAGTCACCTCTCTTGTGCCTTCCTGCACTACAGCTCTACTCCCCCTGCAGGGTTTCCTTGCTAGACCTCCTTTTTCCGTAAAGGAACCAAGAGACAAGCTCGGAGATGTGGCGGGTCAAAGGGAAATGGCCTACGTGAGTCTTATTACGGACCAATTTAGAGGGCTCAGGATTTCTCCTGTCTAGAGAAACAATAGAAGAACCAGAGCCAAAGTGCTTCAGCATTTAATTAGGATCACAGTCGCACCAGCGTCATACACGATGAAAAACGAGAGAAAGAAGACTTCTGAAGTGTTTGGACCAAGAAGTCTACAACTGTCAGTCCTCACTGCCGAACAAAGGCTAAAAATGATAGTTTAAAAACAAAATATTCCATCCATCCATCCATCCATCCATCCATCTCATCTATCTATCTATCTATCTATCTATCTATCTATCTATCTATCTATCTATCTATCTATCTATCTATCTATCTATCTATCTATCTATCTATCTATCTATCTATCTATCTATCTATCTATCTATCTATCTATCTATCTATCTATCTATCTATCTATCTATCTATCTATCTATCCATCTATCTATCTATCTGTATGGTAAACATTGCCTGTATTATTTTACATATCAATTTATATCGTTCTTATATCTATTTATCTATACATCTGTCAATCTATATATACATTTATCTATTGCTTGAAGTGTTTTCTTTCAAATTGATCAATTCACTTTATGGTATAATTCACAAAAAGTAAAATTTCAGATTTAGAAATGGTTGCTTTAAGACATCTTACCAAGGTATCATAGAATGCCTTGTCAACGGAAGGTGGATCATATATTATCATGTTTGAAAATGCATTAGAGGGAGGGGTGGCGCAGAGGTTCGAGATGGTGGGCCTGTGATCGGAAGATCGCCGGTTGGACTCCCGGTACAGACAACATCAAAATGTGGGTGGCACCCACACCTGCCTCCATCCTCACTACACTCTGGGCCTTTGAGCAAGGCCCTTAACCCCCACCATCTAATCCCCAGCTGCCCTAGATTGCAGCTCTCTGCTCCACACAGAGGGCTGTGGTAGCTCAGTGGTCTGTGGTTGCATCAGGTAGGGCATCTGGTGTAAAAAAAAATTGTCAGGTCTTCGTGCGATTTGGTTCACTGTAGCAACCCCTGACAAAGGGAGCAGTCAAAAGTAGACAAAAAAGTTTGAACATGTATTTGTGGTGACAGACAAATATTTAGGTACAGATATGCAACCTGGACTTTATTATTGCACTTAGTACATTTCATATAATCTCTAATATAGATTACAATTCATACCACTTTTCCAGTACAGTATTCCTGTTTTTATAATAGAGGTGGTCCCCGACTTACGACGGCCTCGACTTATGACGTTCCGACTTTAAGATAAGATAAGACAAGATGCCTTTATTAATCCCACAGTGGGGAAATTTACATTGCCACAGCAGCATAGAGGACAGAGCAGAACCAGTTCAAAAAATGTTAAAAAATCTCTATATGTATACACAAATAATACAAATTAGTACATAAAAACACTGAAACAGTATAAAACGAAATCTAACTACTAAGAGCAGCGCGTGTTGTACAGTCTGACAGCGGCCGGAAGGAAAGACCTGCAGTATCTTTCCTTCACGCACTTAGGGTGCCGCAGCCGGGCACTAAAGGAGCTGCTCAGGGCTGTCAGAGAGTGGTGCATGGTGGGACGGGAACTCCAGCATGCGCTGAAGCTTGGTCCTCATTCTCCTGTCAGCCACCACCTCCACTGGGTCAACATGACACCCCAGGACAGAGCTGGATTTCCTGAGGATCTTGTTCAGTCTCTTCCTGTCAGCAGTGGAGATGCTGCTACCCCATTTACAAATGCATCATGTTAATAAAAATAAGAAATTTAAAAAATATATATATATTTTTTGTGTGTGTTCTTGATTTCATGTGTACAGCACTTTGTTGCAGCTGTGGTTGTTTTAAATGGCTTTATAAATAAAGTATTATTAGTATTATTACATAATTTTTAAGCCGATTTACGAAGTTTTCGGCAGTTTCCGACAGTTTCCGACAGTTTTCGGCAGTCAGTTTTCGGCAGTGCCCACGAGTTTAGCCTTAGCCAGTTAGCTCCAGCCTCATAGCTCCAGCCTTGACAGCCGGCTTTGTCCGATCAGAGGTTCCTGCACTCGGATACATGATCTGGAGCTGAACGGTGGTTTTGTGGAGGAACGGATGGGCGAAGCAAAACGACACTGTTGACCGCGTGAAGCAGCAGACAGCGAGCCGGACCAGAGTAGCAACGAGCTAACATTCTAACAAGCCTTGCTGTAGGATGGACGGTTGGATGCTAACGCCCCATCAGGGACACGGAGCCGACGGGCGGTGGCCGGGAGCTCGCCTCCATGTCCGCCTGGCAGCCTAAGATGTTGTCTGGACATGGAGCTAACATGCGAAAACGCGGACAAACAGCTGCGGCAGCCTTGGAGGGGCTAACGCTAATGGGCGCTGCTAATGGTGGGGCTAACATGCTAACACGGAGCAGCTTGTTTCTGATGGACGCCGTGGAGAAACGGCTTTCAGTAAGTTATTAACTCTTTTTCTGGCTCCAAATGTATGGAGTTAACATGCTAACAGCCCTTCCTGTAAACAGTTTGGACCACATGAAGCAGCACGAAGTTGCGGAGCTCGGACGTGCAAGAGCTAATGTAACCAAATAATAGGAGTTACTGTGGTTCAG
>JBBPBX010098405.1:0-12696 GCA_038048925.1 Garcialebias charrua
AATAAGGTGCCCAAAAGTGACTTTAATCGGTTTGTGTATCTGTGTAAAACTAAAGTCCCCTAACGGATATAAGGTACCCAAAGGTGACTTTAATCTGTTTGTGTATCTGTGTGAAACTAGTGTCCAAAGGGATATAAGGTGCCCAAAGGTGACTTTGTGTAAAACTAAAGTCCCCAAGGGATATGAGGTACGGTACCCAAAGGTGACTTTAATCTGTTTGTGTGTATAGCTGGGTAGAGGAACAACATATAAAAGCCTAGAGGGCCCTCTAGTGGCTGCAACTGTTAATGTTTACTGGTTCATGTCATGAATGAAATGTCAGTAAAAATTGATAAAAAAAATAAAAAATAAAAATAAAAATAAAAAAATAAATAAAATGTCAGTCAAAAATTGGGTTTTAAATATGGGGAAAAACAAGTACAGGTACTCCCCGACTTACGACGACATCGACTTACGAGGTTCCGACTTTATGAGGTTATCATAATTAATAAAAATATGGAAGAAAAAAAAATATATATATATATTTTTAAATGTTCTTTATTTCATGTGTACAGCACTTTGTTGCAGCTGTGGTTGTTTTAAAGGCTTTATAAATAATAATTATAATAAAAATTATAATTTTTAATCATATTTGCGCAGCTTCCGGAGGTTTCCGGAAATGCCACAGTGTCCGCCATTTTACGTTTAGTTCCAGCCTTGGCACTCGGCAGCTGGCTTTGGAGGACCGTGTGTCCGATCAGGGTTGCCTCATACGGATAAATTAGCTGGAAACGCTCTGTGAACTCTGTGGACATCTCAGGCCCAGAGCAGCAGCCGCCGATCGCTCCCACCCATCGTGCCCGACACCACCAGCTCATGGGCTGGGCTCACACGCAGCTAATGCTAACGCGGAGACACCCAGCCAACAGGCCGCGGTCGCGGAGAGGCCATCTGCGTCTGGGAGCTCGCCTCGATGTCTGCTTGGCAACCTAAGATAACGGGGGACACTGAGCTAACGTGGAGAAACAACGCCAACAGCCTTTTTGGATGGGCTAACATGCTATGTGCAGCTAATGGCGGGGGCTAACAACAGCTAACGCGCGCAGATTGTTTGGATGGACTAACACCGCAGAGAAACGGCTTTCAGTAAGTTATTAACCCTTTTTCTGGCTCCAAATGTATGGAGTTAACATGCTAACAGTCCTTCCTGTAAACAGTTTGGACCGCGTGGAGCTGCACGAAGCTGCGGAGCTCGGACGTGCAAGGAGCTAACATGCAAACAGACAGAGACAAGCTGCAGCTCAAAGTAAGAAATTAAATTTTTTTAATGTATGTGTTTTTCTTATAATTACAGTATGTAGCTGCGTTAGGATAGGCAAAGTGCTTGGTAACTTTTGTTTACATGGCTGATTATTGTTGTTTAATCTGATTGTTGTAAGTAAGGGGCAGATATAATAAGATTTATTCTTCTTTCTGCTACCTTTCATTTTTTTACATTTTGTACACTATCATTTAATGAGATTGTCTTGTATTGTTTCTTTTGTAAAAAAATTAACAAATTTAATAAACATAAACATAAACATAAACTTGGTAACTGTTCATTACCGTACATGTACGTGTATCAGTGGCAGCTCGTCCGGTATATACAGGTGGTCCCCGACATACGAATTTTCGTCTTACGAGCACCTCGCAGGAACGGAACTCGCTCGTAAGTCGGGGAGTACCTGTATATTAGTCACTTCAATGTATAAGTCGCAGGACTTGCAAATTTATGCAAGAAGGCGCAAGTTATACGGCGGAAAATACGGTACCTCTGTGTGCCCCTGTAAACCTGATACTGAGCCGTCATATGGTAACTCATGGCTGAAATCTTCAGTATGTGGCACTTACCCAGCATCCTCCGAGTCCTGTCCGTGTGCTCTGTGTCTGCACACCTCGGAGGAATGGAAGGTGGCAGAATTTGGAGAAAACCATCAGCAGCACTCCTTGCATGCGCTGGGATGCCACCTAAACAGAAAAGCGGGAAAACAAATCTTCAGGTAAACCGTATTTTATCATGCCATAAAATGAAGTGAAGAACAACAAACACACTCACTAAAACATATCCAAAAGGACTGAGCGTGTCCATGCAAAGCTCGCTCCACTGATCTGAAAAAAGAGCATCCTTCAGCCTCTTGTTTATCATGGAGTTGACCTCCTGGAGTCTGGGTAGTGACAGAAAGCAGAGAGATGTTACGAAGAAGTGAAAACCAAACTTTAATAAAAAGAACAGTGTCATGGAGGCTGGTGTGATCACAGATGACTGAGTGGGCATGCCCGGCTGTCGCTTTGGCACTGCTGAGACGAGCAGAAATACTTGCTTACCCGATGATGAACATGTCAACCCTACCATCTGAAACATTTGGTCCAAACAGAGGCGTAATGTCATCTGGGGGGACGGCTGATCCCACGTTCCACGTGACAATATACACCCTAACAATGAAATACAGGCAAGGATTTCAGCTTTTTAGTAAAAGGGTTAAAAAAATGGCATAATCTAATCTGTAATCCTCAAAGGAAAAGCTTTCATCAGGGTTTCTGTTCTCAAAAAAGCACAATTAGGCACTTCAGTGTATTTGATGACTAAGTCTTATGAAAGTATGTGTGCGAGTTTGCACATGGCTGAGCAGAACCATCAGAGTTTGTAATTATAATCACAATTCCAAAAATATTTGAACGTTGTATAAAATGTAAATTACACAGCATGCACCGAGTTGCCAATTTGATAAACCCATATTTAATTTACAAGGGCACATAAATATATTAAATGTTTAAACTAGAAGTTTCTGTAAAGGATGCAGTAGCAGTTTAGCATTGTCTTGATGAAATATGCAAGGCTTTCCTGAAACAGATGTCTGGATGGGAGTATATGTTGTTCAAAAACCTGTTTACACTTTTCTACATTGATGGTGCAGGTGTGTAAACTGCCCGTGTCAGAGGAACTAATGTATACCCATATCATCAGAGAGGCAAGATTTTGAATTGTGTGCTTTAAAAGGTTAGATGGTCCCTCTCCTCTTTAGTATGGAGTATGTGGCATCCATGGTTTCTCAAAATAATTTCAAATTTTGATTCAGAACACAACAGCTTTCCAATTTGTCTCAGTCCATTTAAAATTAGTTTTATTTTATTTTTTAAAATCAGTTATGTCTAAGGGTCTGAAGATCTTTGGCATCAAATAATGACTTTCAGACTTAACCAAATTCATTAATTTTTTTGACGATATTATGAACAATACATTACGTAATATTCAAAGTCTTCCTAATTTGAACATACTCTGAAATTGTTCCGCTATTCGTCGACTTCTTTTTTGCAGACTGTCCATCTTTACTTCAATTCTTTTTAGATTCAGCCTTCTTACCAACCTGTTGCCAGTCAACGCATGCAGATTACACCTACAGCGTCCGTGGCATAGAGGTAATGGCAGTCGTCCCCCGATAGGAAGGTTGGCGGTTTGAATCCCGGTTCCTCACACCATGTGTCGTTGTGTCCTTGGGCAAGACACTTAACCCCGAGTTACTCCCGGTAGGACTGGAAAGCGCCTTGCATGGTAGTCTGCCGCTACTGGTGTATGAATGTGTGTAGCACTTTGAGATTTTCACTAATTAAAAGTGCGTTGTAAATTAAATTCATTATTATTATTATTATTATTACAGCTGTTTCGTACCACTGCTTTTACAGCCTTTGACGCACCTGCCCTCACTAAACTTAGCTGTAACTCAATATAAAAAAAGTTTATTTTAAAAAGTACAATTTCTTAGTTGTAGCCCTGCACATACTCTTTTCTATTTTGAATGAAATATGGACTACATGAAATTAATCCATGGTTTGATAAATTAGTAAATTTTCAGCAGTTTGTTGATGTGTGGATTTGTCGGACAAGAAGTAACAACCGTGTTTTAGTACACAAAATAAAAGTTGTTATAATTAATACTTTCTACTGTATTTGTTTCCACTTATTGTAAAAGAACAATTAGTTTAGGCTATACTCATTCATAACATTATCAGGTAAAAAAAAATTGGTGAGCTGGTGATTGGAAGATCGCCGGTTCAAGCCCCGGTACCGACAACATCAAAAATGTGGGTGGGATAAGTGAAGCAGTCACACCTGTCTCCACCCTCATCTGCCCCACTCTGGGCCCTTGAGCAAGGCCCTTAACACACACCATCTGCTCCCCCGGGAACCCTAGATATCAGCTCTCTGCTCCACACAGAGGGCTGTGATAGCTCGGTTGTCTGTGGTTGTGTCAGGAAGAGCATCCGGCGTAAAAAAAGATAACAATTGCCAGGTCTTTGTGCGACTAGTTCGCTGTGGTGACCCCTGACGAAGGGAGACGCCGAAAGAAGAAGGAAAGGAAGGAAATCAGGTTAAAAAAAATTGATTTATATTGGAATATTAGTTTTTTTATTATTATTATTCAACTGTAAGTGACAAAATCTTTACCCTGCCAAAACCATAAATAAATACAAATACCATATTTTCTGGAATTTAGGTCGTGGCTTTTTATCATTTTTGCATGCCCTGCGACCTATATTCAGGTGCGACCTATTTATGGCTTTTTATAAAATAAGCTGATTTGTAATCATTTATTAACAAAAATTAAACTGAGACACACTCTTACAATAATGTCAGCTAACAAATATATTTTTTAGGTGTTTATCCTGCTAAAATTATTCATTTATTAAAGAAAAGTTCAGCTCAGACACATATTTGCTATAATTTTTATCAAACAAATAATTGTTTTTAAGTGTTAATCTTCTTAAAAGCCTTGCTGTGCGCTCCTGTGGCAGACATTTGCAGCAGAGCTAAACACGGTCCACATTTTGACGTAGGTGCGACCTATATTCAGGTGCGACCTATATGTGGATTTTTTCCAATTCTTTGGCAATAATTGGACAATGCGACCTATATTCGGGTGCGAACTATATTCCAGAAAATATGGTAGTAGTGGTATTTAAAATGGATTAAAAGCATATATAGATGCATTTTTTCTGAAGAAATTAGTGTTTGTCTTAGGGACCGAGTCGACAAAAGCCAGTGTAGGTTAGGAACTTGTCGGTTTAGGCGACAAATATCTGGCTTCATTTATTGTTCACACATACAGTAGGTGCTTCCTAAACCATAAACCTGAGTTTTTATGAGAAAGCTTTTGTTTATTGTGGAACAGCCGAAGTGCCCCTGGGAAACGTGCCAACAAACAAACTGTGCCTGGGACACTGTCAGGTCCATAAAGCTTTTAGAAGAATGTTCTGCTGTGATTCATGCGACATGGATGAACATCAGTTTTCTTCTGGTCACCGGCTGCAGGATTGCACCTGGTGCAGCAGCGTCCAGGAAGAATCAACCCTCAGAGGAAATGACTCAGACTAAATAAATATAAAAACGGATGGATATATATTTGTCTCACCTGAAGTCACTGTTCTCTCCTCCTGGTCTTTCAGGCCGCTGAACCTTGGCGCTCCCGGGCGATGAGGCCCGCTGTGGCTCAGGACTGAGGCCGGGTTTGGGACTAAGACTTGGGGTCAGGTTAGGACTAGACAGGGGTATGCTGGGTGTGGGGTTTGGGTAAAGCTGTGGGCTTTGGGAACAGCTGAGAGGGAACGAGGGCTCTGACGTGGAATGTGACAGCGCGTTGGCACTTTGAGGTCCTGGGATGCAAACAGGGATCAAATCTATTTCCTTCGAGGACCCCGGTGGGACTCTGGGCGGCTTCGACGTGGCTTTAGTTCCAAGAGCGGTCGGTCTGGGTCGGCTGATGCTTGTCAAGGCTGCTGGAGTAAGCTTTGTCTGCTCTGCCTGCGTGGAGGTCTGTGCACCCCGTTTCCTGAGCACGTCAGATGAGCCGACGGGATGTGGATCCTGGACTCCAAGCCGTGAAGCTGGACTCGCTCTGACTAACACACAAGGTCCAGGCTGGACTTTAGGACCACAGGGGTCTGTGCTAGTCTCTTTCTGCGTCAGGCGATCCATCACCCTGCAACGGCACTGAACACACGTCTCTCTTAAAACAAGAAAACTTTATAACATCCATCATTTATTCCACATTAGACATCTGATAAAGGTCAAGTGCGTCCAGATGTGTTCCCTGGAGTCATATGAGGGTCTAACTTTAGGTTTATGTCCTGGATTACGTAAATTACTCTAGGTTAATTAACACTTGACCCTTACACAAAGCAGGAGGAAGAAGGTTTTGATAGAGCGGTGCAACAACACATCAAACGCTCTGTAGGTCACAAAGAGGAGGGTGGATAACATTAAAGGACAGTCAGCGGCCTACACCTCCATTTTGCTTTCTGCATGCCCCACACAGAAACCACACACCTCTCATTAAATTATTTACATCACCTAAATGCGGCGTTCTCCTCCAACTCGGCCGCAACCTGCGGGACAGAGCGGCGAGGAGACAGAGTCCACTTCCCAAACTTTCAGACCCTCACACAAACAAGCGGGCCTTTGACATAATGTCAGTCCATGAAGGCCTCCATGAGTGACAAGCAGCTGCATGTTCAAAAGGTAAAAACATGGAAGCGGCTATCCTGCAGGACTGGCTTACTGAAAGAACATGTCTTACCTTTTGTGTGGTTTTTTTATGTCCAAGGTGAACAGCAAGGGTGGTACCAATAAAACTCACTGAAGTGAATGGCAATGCTCCACCACCACCACCAGTCTAAGCCACCGGACTGTCCCCTCCACACGCAGGATCGATTAACGGCAGCAGGACGGAGACATCGGTTCCATGGACTGAGGACGGCGCTGGTCTCGTCACGGTGCAGCAGTCTCAGCCGTGGACTGCTCTGTCAGGACGGACGGTCACGCATCTCCCTCATGTTGTGGATTATGACCATTATCCCGCTGCCTTTGTATGTGTGTGTGTGTTGGAGCAGCATCATCCACCGGCTGCACCTCCAGCTCACAGACCGGTCTCATCTCCTCTCCACACACCCCCACTCCACGTGTCGGAGGGGCGGGCAGAGAAGAAATCAGAATTCAGCTGCCAGGATCAGCAGAGCGTCGCAGTGACGCATGAATCCAGCTGGAGTGCGTCACTGACAGGGAGCATTGATCACCTATCAATAACCTATAATTAACATTTCACTTGGGCCAAATGTATGGAGAATGGAATGTGATCAAATTAAATAAATAAATACACAACAATGAAATGTACGTTATTAAATATTAAATAATCAAATATAAAATTAAATACACAGTTAAATGAGTTATTATTATTATTTAGTTGTTATTTATTTATTTCATGAGTTATTTATTGTTGATGTATTTAATAATGAAATGATACATTTAATTATGTATGGAAGCCCATTTCTGCCAGTCTATTAAAAAAATAGCAAAAATTATCTCAAAATAATGAGATAGTATCTTTTAAAATAATGAGATAGTATCTCAAAATAATGAGATAGTATCTCAAGATAATGAGATAGTATCTCAAAATAATGAGATAGTATCTCGAAAATTTGAGATAGTGTCTCGAAATTTTGAGATAGTATCTCAAAATAGTATCTCAAAATAATGTATAAAAACTATCTCATTATTTTGAGACACTATCTCATTATTGAGATACTATCACATTATTTTGAGATACTATCGCATTATTTTGAGATACTATCTCATTATTTTGAGATACCGGTACTCAAAATTTTGACATAGTATCTCAAAATTTTGAGATAGTATCTCAAAATTTTGAGATACTATTTCAAGATTTTGAGATACTGTACTAACTCAAAATTATGAGATAGTATCTCATACTATCTCATTATTTTGAGATAATTTTTGCTATTTTTTTAATAGACTGGCGGAAATGGGCTTCCATAATTATGTATGTATTATGTATTTATTTATTTCATTTTGTCACATTGCGTCTTCCATAAAAAGCAGATGATGATGAAATAAATAAAATCAATAATGGTTATGATGATAAATTGATGATGATGATACATTTTATTTCAGACAGACATTTCACCACAAAACATAATACTGAAGACTTTCATGTTTCCAAGTATAGATACAATCTTAATATCAAATAAACATACCCAATTTTTATATGCTAATATACATTTGTTTCTTTTCCTTTCCTCTAATGGTGACTGTGAGTCTGAAAAGGAGTATGATGAAGTTTAACTTATATTATCATACCCCTTATCCATTCAATAATTCATAGGATAAATAGTCTTCCTGTTGCCTGTATCCCTTCCAGAAAAAAAAGAAGTAATATTAATTTTAATAATTAAAAAAATAAAATAAAAACAGTATTTTCTGGACTAGATGAAAGTATCTACATATACCTACTCACGTAGATATACATACACATCTACCTGCATAAATACATAGATAACATTTCCTTATTTACACATCCACATATATTTACACACATGTACACAGATCAGCACCCAATTGTCCAAATCATCCTCAGTTCTATCATTACCATCCAATTTCTCACCCTTGATCATCCTTATACTTTTGAATAATAATCATTTTTAGTCTTTTCTTAAAATACCTCATGCTTGGACTTTGCTTCAACTCTTTGGTGAGTTTATTCCAAATCCTCACTCCAATGACCGAAATGCACATTCTTTTCATTGTTGTTCTCACCTTCAAAGTTCTGAAATTCAGGTTTTCTCTATAGTCATATCTCCCGACTTTGTCAGTAAATAAATTTTGTATATTTTCTGGTAATAGTTTGTTTCTAACTTTATACATAAATTGTGCAGTTTGAAACTCTATCAAATCTTGGAATTTAATAAAATTAGAATCAATAAATAAATTGTTAGTATGACAATAAAAATCAACCTTATGAACTAATCGAATGGCTCTTTTCTGTAATGTGCATAATGGTTGGAGCGAGGTTTTGTAAGTGTTGCCCCAAACTTCCACACAGTAATTTAGATATGGCAAAATAAGTGAGCAGTAAATAATATGAAGAGCAGAATAATTTAAAAATTTTCTAGCATTAGAGAGAACAGCTACACTTCTTGCTATTTTAGATTGAACATACTTAATATGAGGTTTCCAACAGATCTTATTATGAATCAATACTCCCAAAAACCGAATTTCCGTCACTTTCTCCAATATCACATTATCAATTTTTATTTGTGACTCACTATGCCCGTTACAATTCCCGAATAACATAAACTTGGTTTTATCTAAATTTAGAGATAATTTATTAATATCAAACCACTTTTTCAATTTACATAACTCTAAATTAATTTCTATCAAAAGCTGCCGTAAATTTTCACCTGTACAAAAAATATTTGTGTCATCTGCAAATAAAACAAAAGTAAACAATTTAGAGACCTTACATATGTCATTTATGTATAAATTAAACAACTTTGGCCCCAATACTGAACCCTGTGGGACACCACAAACAATGTCCAAGCACGAGGACTGGAAATCACCTATTTGCACAAATTGTTGCCTGTTACTAAGATAATTTTTCAACCAGTGCAAAACTACTCCTCTCAAACCATAGCACTCTAGTTTCTTAATTAGTATTTCATGATCAATTGTGTCAAATGCTTTTTTTAGGTCGATAAATATCCCAACAGCTGGTTTCTTTTTGTCTAGTGCATTGGTCACTTCTTCTATTAATTGAATAACTGCCATCGCTGTAGATCTCTGTGACCTAAATCCATACTGATTCTCTGAGAGTAGTTTGTATTTATTAACAAATCTATCCAATCTAGTAACGAATATCTTTTCCAAAATTTTGGAGAACTGTGGAAGTAATGATACAGGTCTGTAATTTGTGAAATGATGTCTATTTCCAGATTTATATATTGGGATGACTTTTGCAATTTTCATTTTTTGTGGAAATATACCTGTTTGAATTGACAGATTACAAATATATGTTAGTGGCTGAATAATTTCCTCAATCACCTTCTTTATTATTATTATATCAATGCCATCACAGTCAGTTGACCTTTTATTTTTACATTTATTAACTATGTCTATAATTTCTTTACCTTCCGTTATAAGACGTGAAATTAATGTTACATCATTTGAAAATATGTTGTATATTTGTGAGTGTTAGTTCATTTAATGTTTGCAGTTATTAAGCTCAAGGTCAAGGTTCTTTATTGTCATTCGCATCACATGTGGTACATGTGGTGGAACGAAATTGTGTACACTTACATCCAACAAAAGTATAAATTGTAAAAGAAAAACAGTACAGGTAATAACATCTAAGATATGAACTAAGAAATATGCTCAACTAAGAATGCGCTAAACACCTAATAGTGCAAAACAATTAGCTGAACAACAGCAGCACGAACATGAGTTCATGTGAGCAGATGAGTACGAATGAATACAGTAGCATGAGATCAGCAGCATGAGATCAGCAACACATATTAACAATCAAGTGGAATTACAGTGATCCCCCTGCCCACACAGTGATAATCCTGATTAGGGATTCATGAGTCTGAGGGCTTCAGGGTAGAAGCTGTAGGTCCGCGCTCTTCAGCTGTATCAAGGTCGACACTTGTTCTTCTCAAGGGCGGGACGTCTCCTCTTGATCTCTGCTTTGCTTTTGCTTTGTCTTGTCTGTGAAACTGTCTGAGAGCCTCTCTTCTACAAAATCTTCCGAATCATAACTCAATTTTGGTCAGTTGGTCCCTCAACACAACTGATAAAATTTCTTCAACAAGAAGACAGGCTGTAGCCGATTTGCCCTGTTGGCATGCACACAGCTGGATATATCATTGACTTGGAAGACTTGATGATGTCTCTATCTCTGCTGTCATCTGTGGATCTTAAAGATGCATATTTAATTGGATTTATGATAACTGGTTCCTGCTTTTTGGATTTGGCTGGTTCCTGGTCTATCAACACAAAAGGAAGACGTCGGTGGCAAATCTGGACCTGGTCAGGCTGCCTGCCTTACATGATGGCTTGGTTCATGTCTCGAGAAACCAGACTTTTTGCTGAATGGATTACATCTTGGGGATTTTCTGAGGCACATTCCATTGGTTTGGTCATTTTAATTTGGACATTTTCGGAAGCAAGTGGACCGACACAGACTGAAGGTAGATGTCATTAAAGTTCTGCCTGTTTCCCAAAACAATCGTGTTTATCTGACATCCGGCTCCCCGACTGGCCTTGATAGGCCGTCTTATCTCAACACGCCTGAGAAGTTTTGTAAACCAGATGCTCTCATCCCCCCCTCCCAATCCTGCTACTGAAGAATTCCCTGGTCTTTTTAGAGGAGCACAGCTGAATAAACATTCTGTCATAATTTCAGGACTCTCACCTCTGGCCGACCTTGGCAGCCCCCCAATGAGTGTGCACAGATCTATGAGCTGGCTTCTCAACCGCCTTTGAGTCCTCCCTGACCTCTGAGTAATGTCAGTGTAAATGACCTAATATTTATTTGTCATTGTTTAATAAGTGTTCACTATTCTGTTGCATCAATGATGCAACTAATGCTTTTATTTTGAAAGTCACAGAATGACAAGGTGTCACAAACTGTACAGAAGAACCGCAACGTCCAGAGAGGAGGAGTGCTCCGCTGTTAAAAGAAATATACATTAAGTTGTTATGTTAAGCTACAAACGATTAGCACCTGGTTGATGAGGGAACAAGGTTGGTGTTGGAGTTTTGTTGTATAAATGTATATACTGTAATTAATTATATTTCACGAGTATTGTCTACTGGTTGTTACTAAGGGCAACGGTTGTTTTGCCCACTAGATGGTGCTCATGTCGTTGCTACTAAGAGTAACGGTTATATGCTGTAACGGTTATGTTTTTGCCCACCAGAAGGTGTTCATGTCATTTAGTAATTTAGTCATGTTTAGTAATACAAAAGGTTACAAGTTTGAATGTTTTATGTTATGTAAAATTCACAAAAGGTCGCAACATGGTATGGTTTATTTTATGTTATTGTACATGTAAGGTGAAAGGCAACATACTGTTTTGAGTTACTGATGTTATTTTTATTTTTTATTTTTTGTAGCTCTTACGGTGTGTTCACATGCAAGGCAGTAAATTAAAGGAATTGTGAACCATCAGTTTGAGAGACCAATCTTTTCAACCGGGACGCTAAAGTAAGAGCTTGTTCCCTCATCAACCAGGCGCAGAACATTTGCAGCTTAACATAACAACTTAATGTATATTTCTTTTAACAGCGGAGCACTAGTCCTCCTTGGACGTTGCGGTTCTTCTGTACAGTTTGTGACACCTTGTCATTCTGTGACTTTCAAAATAAAAGCATTAGTTGCATCATTGATGCAACAGAATAGTGAACACTTATTAAACAATGACAAATAAATATTAGGTCATTTACAGTCAGCGTCATTATTTGCTTGTGTGCGAGACTTTTTCTCATTACCACATTTTTGACCTTCAAGCAAAGGTCAAAAATGTGTTAGGATTTTTTTTGTCTCCAAACCCTGTGTTATTTTTCACCACTTTTATTGTCTGTCCAACAGATCTCACTTGTAAACGAGTCTTCGAGGCTCAATGTGACTTATCTGTATAAATAAAGGTTGAATGAAAATAAAGGTTGAATGAAAGGTAGGCTAATAAAGAGAAAATTATTTTCAGTGACAGTTCTGTGAAAATGCTGAGAGCTGAAATTTGGTGACAAAGCTGAAGTGTTAAAGCCAAAATAAGTAAATGATAGCTTAAAACACTTTCTAAAACAAGCAAAACATAAGCTAAAAGCTACAA
>JBBPBX010098406.1:0-12696 GCA_038048925.1 Garcialebias charrua
TGTTAAACCACAATATCAATGTGTCCACAATGTCTCAATGATGATTCACAGTAAATCTGGTTCAGATCGGATGATGTATCACTGAGATATAACTATAGAAATAATGTAGGGGGCGCACTTGAGTTAAATGTTAGCCCACCATATCAATGTGTCCACAAGGGCTCACTGATGATGCACAATAAATCTGGTTCAGATCGGATGATGTATCACTGAGATATAACAGTTTGAATAATCTAGGGGGCGCTCTGGAGTCATATGTTAAACCACAATATCAATGTGTCCACAATGTCTCAATGATGATTCACAGTAAATCTGGTTCAGATCGGATGATGTATCACTGAGATATAACTATAGAAATAATGTAGGGGGCGCACTTGAGTCAAATGTTAGCCCACCTTATCAATGTGTCCACAAGGACTCACTGATGATGCACAATAAATCTGGTTCAGATCGGATGATGTCTCACTGAGATATAACAGTTTGAATAATCTAGGGGGCGCTCTGGAGTCACATGTTAAACCACAATATCAATGTGTCCACAAGGTCTCACTGATGATACACGATAAATCTGGTTCAGATCGGATGATGTCTCACTGAGATATAACAGTTTGAATAATCTAGGGGGCGCTATGGAGTTATATGTTAAACCACAATATCAATGTGTCCACAAGGGCTCACTGATTATTCACAATAAATTTGGTTCAGATCGGATGATGTATCACTGAGATATAACTATAGAAATAATGTAGGGGGCGCACTTGAGTCAAATTTAGCCCACCTTGTCAATGTGTCCACAAGGGCTCATTGATGATACACAATAAATCTGGTTCAGATCAGATGATGTCTCACTGAGATATAACAGTTTGAGTAATCTAGGGGGCGCTCTGGAGTCATATGTTAAACCACAATATCAATGTGTCCACAATGTCTCACTGATGATACACAATAAATCTGGTTCAGATCGGATGATGTATCACTGAGATATAACTGTAGTAATAATATAGGGGGCGCTATGGAGTAAAAATTTACATACCATTATCAATGTGTGTAGAAGTGTTCACTGATGAATCACAATAAATCTCGTGCAGATCGGATAATGTATCACTAAGATATAACTGTAGTAATAATATAGGGGGCGCTATGGAGTAAAAATTTACATACCATTATCAATGTGTGTCGAAGTGTTCACTGATAAAGCACAATAAATCTTGTGCAGATCGGATAATGTATCACTAAGATATAACTGTAGTAATAATACAGGGGGCGCTATGGAGTAAAAATTTACATACCATTATCAATGTGTGTAGAAGTGTTCACTGATGAATCACAATAAATCTCGTGCAGATCGGATAATGTATCACTAAGATATAACTGTAGTAATAATATAGGGGGCGCTATAGAGTAAAAATTTACATAACATTATCAATGTGTGTCGAAGTGTTCACTGATAAAGCACAATAAATCTCGTGCAGATCGGATAATGTATCACTGAGATATAACTGTAGTAATAATATAGGGGGCGCTATGGAGTAAAAATTTACATAACATTATCAATGTGTGTCAAAGTGTTCACTGATGATGCACAATAAATCTGGTTCAGATCGGATGATGTATCACTGAGATATAACTATAGAAGTAATGTAGGGGGCGCACTTGAGTCAAATGTTTGCCCACCATATCAATGTGTCCACAAGGGCTCACTGATGATGCACAATAAATCTGGTTCAGATCGGATGATGTATCACTGAGATATAACTATAGAAATAATGTAGGGGGCGCACTTGAGTCAAATGTTAGCCCACCATATCAATGTGTCCACAAGGGCTCACTGATGATGCACAATAAATCTGGTTCAGATCGGATGATGTATCACTGAGATATAACAGTTTGAATAATCTAGGGGGCGCTCTGGAGTCATATGTTAGCCCACCATATCAATGTGTCCACAAGGGCTCACTGATGATGCACAATAAATCTGGTTCAGATCGGATGATGTATCACTGAGATATAACTATAGAAATAATGTAGGGGGCGCACTTGAGTCAAATGTTAGCCCACCATATCAATGTGTCCACAAGGGCTCACTGATGATGCACAATAAATCTGGTTCAGATCGGATGATGTATCACTGAGATATAACTATAGAAATAATGTAGGGGGCGCACTTGAGTCAAATGTTAGCCCACCATATCAATGTGTCCACAAGGGCTCACTGATGATGCACAATAAATCTGGTTCAGATCGGATGATGTATCACTGAGATACAACAGTTTGAATAATCTAGGGGGCGCTATGGAGGCTATTTGCTAATTAGCATAAACACCTGTTCAAGGGGTGGGTAATGATCGATCATAATGATTTTGGTACTCCTCAGATCAAATCTGTGGAGTTTAGAACCAAACGTATGGTGACGGCGTTACGTCTTACTTCGCCACGTCACCACGCCCACTTGCTCCACCCAAAACGAACAGTGCTGGAAAGCTTGTTACACCAACATGTCTTCGGTGACTGGATACAATGTCACGCTGATTAGGTAACAGGGATCCGATATGGACCGTTCAACGTAAAACTTTACACTTCCTGTTGTCAGGGGGCGTGGCTTAAGTGATGTCATGATTTGACCATACAGTTTTGCAGGGGACCGGATGTGGGTCAATCACTGAAGGTTTGATGTATTAGACAGTTTTCGTGTAAGAGCTGTAAGCGTTTCGTTTTTCATGGCGAGATGTCCAACTTTGAGGTCTGGCCCCGCCCCTTCAGCATGCATGAAAACGCACAGTTTTGATAACATTTGTTCCCCCGTGCCTTATAAAGAAACTGGCCAAGTTTGAATCAAATCGAGCGAAATCCCTAGGAGGAGTTCGTTGAAATGCAGAGGCTGTAAACGGCCAAAAAGGGGTGAAAATTTGGTCATCGTTCCAAAATGGCCGCCTTACCATTTATCGTACAACATTGGTGCCAGAGGGTTTTCTGTGCATCTTGGTGAGTTGGACAAGTGTACCAAATTTCATGATTCTACGTCAAACTAAGGTCAATGCGGAGGGTATTTTGAATATTTCTAGGGGGCGCTCTTGAGCCGTTTCTGTAGCGATTTGCTAATTAGCATAAACACCTGTTCAAGGGGTGGGCAATGATCGATCATACTGATTTTGGTACTCCTCGGATCAAATCTGTGGATTTTAGATCCAAACGTATGGTGATGGCGTTACGTCTTACTTCGCCATGTCGCCACGCCCACTTGCTCCACCCAAAACGAACAGTGCTGGAAAGCTTGTTACACCAACATGTCTTTAGTCACTGGACACAATGTCACGCTGATTAGGTAACACGGGTCCGATATGGACCTTTCAAAGTAAAACTTTACACTTCCTGTTGTCAGGGGGCGTGGCTTAAGTGATGTCATGATTTGACCATACAGTTTTGCAGGGGACCGGATGTGGGTCAATAACTGAAGGTTTGATGTATTAGACTCTTTTCGTGTAAGAGCTGTAAGCGTTTCGTTTTTCATGGCGAGATGTCCAACTTTGACGTCTGGCCCCGCCCCTTCAGCATTCATGAAAACGCACAATTTTGATATCGTTTGTTCCCCCGTGCCTTATGAAGAAACTGGCCAAGTTTGAACCAAATCGAGCGAAATTCATAGGAGGAGTTCGTTCAAATGCGGAGGCTGTAAACGGCCAAAAAGGGGTGAAAATTTGGTCATCGTTCCAAAATGGCCGCCTTACCATTTATTGTACAACATTGGTGCCAGAGGGTTTTCTGTGCATCTTGGTGAGTTGGACAAGTGTACCAAATTTCATGATTCTACGTCAAACTAAGGTCAATGCGGAGGGTATTTTGAAAATTTCTAGGGGGCGCTCTTGAGCCGTTTCTGTGGCGATTTTTGCCACGCCCCCAAAATACGTAATTTTTCACCAGTCCTGACGAGTCCGCCAAATTTGGTGAGTTTTCGTATATGATAAAGCCCCCAAAAGGCCACTTAAAGAGGGACTAGAATAAAAAAAAAAAAAATAATAATAATTAAAGCCGCAAGCGGCGTTGAGGCCCTCGCAGCTTAGCGCCGCTCGGACCTTATTGAGGCGACCGCGCGAGCTCCAGCTCGTCCGCTCGGTCGCCATTTCGAAGTCTCTCGTGTCTACTCCGCACCAGGAGTGCACACGCACAATAAATCTGGTTCAGATCGAATGATGTATCACTTAGATATAACTATAGAAGTAATGTAGGGGGCGCACTTGAGTCAAATGTTAGCCCACCATATCAATGTGTCCACAAGGGCTCACTGATGATGATAAATAAATATGGTTCAGATCGGATAATGTATCACTGAGATATAACAGTTTGAATAATCTAGGGGGCGCTCTGGAGTCATATGTTAGCCCACCATATCAATGTGTCCACAAGGGCTCACTGATGATGCACAATAAATCTGGTTCAGATCGGATGATGTATCACTGAGATATAACTATAGAAATAATGTAGGGGGCGCACTTGAGTCAAATGTTAGCCCACCATATCAATGTGTCCACAAGAGCTCACTGATGATGCACAATAAATCTGGTTCAGATCGGATGATGTATCACTGAGATATAACTGTAGTAATAATATAGGGGGCGCTATGGAGTAAAAATTTACATACCATTATCAATGTGTGTCGAAGTGTTCACTGATAATGCACAATAAATCTCGTGCAGATCGGATAATGTATCACTAAGATATAACTGTAGTAATAATACAGGGGGCGCTATGGAGTAAAAATTTACATATCATTATGAATGTATGTAGAAGTGTTCACTGATGAATCATAATAAATCTCGTGCAGATCGGATAATGTATCACTAAGATATAACTGTAGTAATAATATAGGGGGCGCTATGGAGTAAAAAATTACATAACATTATCAATGTGTATAGAAGTGTTCACTGATGAATCACATTAAATCTCGTGCAGATCGGATAATGTATCACTAAGATATAACTGTAGTAATAATATAGGGGGCGCTATGGAGTAAAAATTTACATACCATTATGAATGTGTGTAGAAGTGTTCACTGATGAATCATAATAAATCTCGTGCAGATCGGATAATGTATCACTAAGATATAACTGTAGTAATAATATAGGGGGCGCTATGGAGTAAAAATTTACATACCATTATCAATGTGTATAGAAGTGTTCACTAATGAATCACATTAAATCTCGTGCAGATCGGATAATGTATCACTAAGATATAACTGTAGTAATAATATAGGGGGCGCTATGGAGTAAAAATTTACATACCATTATCAATGTGTGTCGAAGTGTTCACTGATAAAGCACAATAAATCTCGTGCAGATCGGATAATGTATCACTAAGATATAACTGTAGTAATAATACAGGGGGCGCTATGGAGTAAAAATTTACATACCATTATCAATGTGTGTAGAAGCGTTCACTGATGAATCATAATAAATCTCGTGCAGATCGGATAATGTATCACTAAGATATAACTGTAGTAATAATATAGGGGGCGCTATGGAGTAAAAAATTACATAACATTATCAATGTGTGTCGAAGTGTTCACTGATAAAGCATAATAAATCTCGTGCAGATCGGATGATGTATCACTGAGATATAACTATAGAAATAATGTAGGGGGCGCACTTGAGTCAAATGTTAGCCCACCATATCAATGTGTCCACAAGGGCTCACTGATGATGCACAATAAATCTGGTTCAGATCGGATGATGTATCACTGAGATACAACAGTTTGAATAATCTAGGGGGCGCTATGGAGGCTATTTGCTAATTAACATAAACACCTTTTCAAGGGGTGGGTAATGATCGATCATAATGATTTTGGTACTCCTCAGATCAAATCTGTGGAGTTTAGAACCAAACGTATGGTGACGGCGTTACGTCTTACTTCGCCACGTCACCACGCCCACTTGCTCCACCCAAAACGAACAGTGCTGGAAAGCTTGTTACACCACCATGTCTTCGGTGACTGGATACAATGTCACGCTGATTAGGTAACAGGGATCCGTTATGGACCGTTCAACGTAAAACTTTACACTTCCTGTTGTCAGGGGGCGTGGCTTAAGTGATGTCATGATTTGACCATACAGTTTTGCAGGGGACCGGATGTGGGTCAATCACTGAAGGTTTGATGTATTAGACAGTTTTCGTGTAAGAGCTGTAAGCGTTTCGTTTTTCATGGCGAGATGTCCAACTTTGAGGTCTGGCCCCGCCCCTTCAGCATGCATGAAAACGCACAGTTTTGATAACATTTGTTCCCCCGTGCCTTATAAAGAAACTGGCCAAGTTTGAATCAAATCGAGCGAAATCCCTAGGAGGAGTTCGTTGAAATGCAGAGGCTGTAAACGGCCAAAAAGGGGTGAAAATTTGGTCATCGTTCCAAAATGGCCGCCTTACCATTTATCGTACAACATTGGTGCCAGAGGGTTTTCTGTGCATCTTGGTGAGTTGGACAAGTGTACCAAATTTCATGATTCTACGTCAAACTAAGGTCAATGCGGAGGGTATTTTGAATATTTCTAGGGGGCGCTCTTGAGCCGTTTCTGTAGCGATTTGCTAATTAGCATAAACACCTGTTCAAGGGGTGGGCAATGATCGATCATACTGATTTTGGTACTCCTCGGATCAAATCTGTGGATTTTAGAACCAAACGTATGGTGATGGCGTTATGTCTTACTTCGCCACGTCGCCACGCCCACATGCTCCACCAAAAACGAACAGTATTGGAATGCTTGTTACACCAACATGTCTTCGGTCACTGGACACAATGCCACGCTGATTAGGTAACAGGGGTCCGATATGGACCGTTCAACGTAAAACTTTACACTTCCTGTTGTCAGGGGGCGTGGCTTAAGTGATGTCATGATTTGACCATACAGTTTTGCGGGGGACCGGATGTGGGTCAATAACTGAAGGTTTGATGTATTAGACTTTTTTCGTGTAAGAGCTGTAAGCGTTTCGTTTTTCATGGCGAGATGTCCAACTTTGACGTCTGGCCCCGCCCCTTCAGCATTCATGAAAACGCACAATTTTGATATCGTTTGTTCCCCCGTGCCTTATGAAGAAACTGGCCAAGTTTGAACCAAATCGAGCGAAATTCATAGGAGGAGTTCGTTCAAATGCGGAGGCTGTAAACGGCCAAAAAGGGGTGAAAATTTGGTCATCGTTCCAAAATGGCCGCCTTACCATTTATCGTACAACATTGGTGCCAGAGGGTTTTCTGTGCATCTTGGTGAGTTGGACAAGTGTACCAAATTTCATGATTCTACGTCAAACTAAGGTCAATGCGGAGGGTATTTTGAATATTTCTAGGGGGCGCTCTTGAGCCGTTTCTGTAGCGATTTGCTAATTAGCATAAACACCTGTTCAAGGGGTGGGCAATGATCGATCATACTGATTTTGGTACTCCTCGGATCAAATCTGTGGATTTTAGATCCAAACGTATGGTGATGGCGTTACGTCTTACTTCGCCATGTCGCCACGCCCACTTGCTCCACCCAAAACGAACAGTGCTGGAAAGCTTGTTACACCAACATGTCTTTAGTCACTGGACACAATGTCACGCTGATTAGGTAACACGGGTCCGATATGGACCTTTCAAAGTAAAACTTTACACTTCCTGTTGTCAGGGGGCGTGGCTTAAGTGATGTCATGATTTGACCATACAGTTTTGCAGGGGACCGGATGTGGGTCAATAACTGAAGGTTTGATGTATTAGACTCTTTTCGTGTAAGAGCTGTAAGCGTTTCGTTTTTCATGGCGAGATGTCCAACTTTGACGTCTGGCCCCGCCCCTTCAGCATTCATGAAAACGCACAATTTTGATATTGTTTGTTCCCCGGTGCCTTATGAAGAAACTGGCCAAGTTTGAACCAAATCGAGCGAAATTCATAGGAGGAGTTCGTTCAAATGCGGAGGCTGTAAACGGCCAAAAAGGGGTGAAAATTTGGTCATCGTTTCAAAATGGCCGCCTTCCCATTTATTGTACAACGTTGGTGCCAGAGGGTTTTCTGTGCATCTTGGTGAGATGGACAAGTGTACCGAATTTCATGATTCTACGTCAAAATAAGGTCAATGCGGAGGGTATTTTGAAAATTTCTAGGGGGCGCTCTTGAGCCGTTTCTGTGACGATTTTTGCCACGCCCCCAAAATACGTAATTTTTCACCAGTCCTGACGAGTCCGCCAAATTTGGTGAGTTTTCGTATATGATAAAGCCTCCAAAAGGCCACTTCTTTGGGGGGAAGAAAAATAAAAAAAAAAATAATAATAAATAATAATAAACACTACAATTACAATAGGTCCTTGCAGCGCTTCGCTGCTTCGGGCCTAATAAACACTACAATTACAATAGGTCCTTGCAGCGCTTCGCTGCTTCGGGCCTAATAATAAACACTACAATTACAATAGGTCCTTGCAGCGCTTCGCTGCTTCGGGCCTAATAAACACTACAATTACAATAGGCCTTCGCAGCGCTTAGCTGCTCGGGCCTAATAATAAACACTACAATTACAATAGGTCCTTGCAGCGCTTCGCTGCTTCGGGCCTAATTAAAGCTGCAAGCAGCATTGAGGCCCTCGCAGCTTAGCGCCGCTCGGACCTTATTGAGGCGACCGCGCGAGCTCCAGCTCGTCCGCTCGGTCGCCATTTCGAAGTCTCTCGTGTCTACTCCGCACCAGGGGTGCACACGCACAATAAATCTGGTTCAGATCAGATGATGTCTCACTGAGATATAACAGTTTGAATAATCTAGGGGGCGCTATGGAGTTATATGTTAAATCACAAAATCAATGTGTCCACAAGGGCTCACTGATGATGCACAATAAATCTGGTTCAGATCGGATGATGTATCACTGAGATATAACTATAGAAATAATGTAGGGGGCGCACTTGAGTTAAATGTTAGCCCACCATATCAATGTGTCCACAAGGGCTCACTGATGATGCACAATAAATCTGGTTCAGATCGGATGATGTATCACTGAGATATAACAGTTTGAATAATCTAGGGGGCGCTCTGGAGTCATATGTTAAACCACAATATCAATGTGTCCACAATGTCTCAATGATGATTCACAGTAAATCTGGTTCAGATCGGATGATGTATCACTGAGATATAACTATAGAAATAATGTAGGGGGCGCACTTGAGTCAAATGTTAGCCCACCTTATCAATGTGTCCACAAGGACTCACTGATGATGCACAATAAATCTGGTTCAGATCGGATGATGTCTCACTGAGATATAACAGTTTGAATAATCTAGGGGGCGCTCTGGAGTCACATGTTAAACCACAATATCAATGTGTCCACAAGGTCTCACTGATGATACACGATAAATCTGGTTCAGATCGGATGATGTCTCACTGAGATATAACAGTTTGAATAATCTAGGGGGCGCTATGGAGTTATATGTTAAACCACAATATCAATGTGTCCACAAGGGCTCACTGATTATTCACAATAAATTTGGTTCAGATCGGATGATGTATCACTGAGATATAACTATAGAAATAATGTAGGGGGCGCACTTGAGTCAAATTTAGCCCACCTTGTCAATGTGTCCACAAGGGCTCATTGATGATACACAATAAATCTGGTTCAGATCAGATGATGTCTCACTGAGATATAACAGTTTGAGTAATCTAGGGGGCGCTCTGGAGTCATATGTTAAACCACAATATCAATGTGTCCACAATGTCTCACTGATGATACACAATAAATCTGGTTCAGATCGGATGATGTATCACTGAGATATAACTGTAGTAATAATATAGGGGGCGCTATGGAGTAAAAATTTACATACCATTATCAATGTGTGTCGACGTGTTCACTGATAAAGCACAATAAATCTCGTACAGATCGGATAATGTATCACTGAGATATAACTGTAGAAATAATATAGGGGGCGCTGTGGAGTAAAAATTTACATACCATTATCAATGTGTGTAGAAGTGTTCACTGATGAATCACAATAAATCTCGTGCAGATCGGATAATGTATCACTAAGATATAACTGTAGTAATAATATAGGGGGCGCTATGGAGTAAAAATTTACATACCATTATCAATGTGTGTCGAAGTGTTCACTGATAAAGCACAATAAATCTTGTGCAGATCGGATAATGTATCACTAAGATATAACTGTAGTAATAATACAGGGGGCGCTATGGAGTAAAAATTTACATACCATTATCAATGTGTGTAGAAGTGTTCACTGATGAATCACAATAAATCTCGTGCAGATCGGATAATGTATCACTAAGATATAACTGTAGTAATAATATAGGGGGCGCTATAGAGTAAAAATTTACATAACATTATCAATGTGTGTCGAAGTGTTCACTGATAAAGCACAATAAATCTCGTGCAGATCGGATAATGTATCACTGAGATATAACTGTAGTAATAATATAGGGGGCGCTATGGAGTAAAAATTTACATAACATTATCAATGTGTGTCAAAGTGTTCACTGATGATGCACAATAAATCTGGTTCAGATCGGATGATGTATCACTGAGATATAACTATAGAAGTAATGTAGGGGGCGCACTTGAGTCAAATGTTTGCCCACCATATCAATGTGTCCACAAGGGCTCACTGATGATGCACAATAAATCTGGTTCAGATCGGATGATGTATCACTGAGATATAACAGTTTGAATAATCTAGGGGGCGCTCTTGAGTCATATGTTAGCCCACCATATCAATGTGTCCACAAGGGCTCACTGATGATGCACAATAAATCTAGTTCAGATCGGATAATGTATCACTGAGATATAACTATAGAAATAATGTAGGGGGCGCACTTGAGTCAAATGTTAGCCCACCATATCAATGTGTCCACAAGGGCTCACTGATGATGCACAATAAATCTGGTTCAGATCGGATGATGTATCACTGAGATATATTTATAGAAATAATGTAGGGGGCGCACTTGAGTCAAATGTTAGCTCACTATATCAATGTGTCCACAAGGGCTCACTGATGATGCACAATAAATCTGGTTCAGATCGGATGATGTATCACTGAGCTACAACAGTTTGAATAATCTAGGGGGCGCTATGGAGGGTATTTGCTAATTAGCATAAACACCTGTTCAAGGGGTGGGTAATGATCGATCATAATGATTTTGGTACTCCTCAGATCAAATCTGTGGAGTTTAGAACCAAACGTATGGTGACGGCGTTACGTCTTACTTCGCCATGTCACCACGCCCACTTGCTCCACCCAAAACGAACAGTGCTGGAAAGCTTGTTACACCAACATGTCTTTGGTGACTGGATACAATGTCACGCTGATTAGGTAACAGGGATCCGATATGGACCGTTCAACGTAAAACTTTACACTTCCTGTTGTCAGGGGGCGTGGCTTAAGTGATGTCATGATTTGACCATACAGTTTTGCAGGGGACCGGATGTGGGTCAATCACTGAAGGTTTGATGTATTAGACAGTTTTCGTGTAAGAGCTATAAGCGTTTCGTTTTTCATGGCGAGATGTCCAACTTTGAGGTCTGGCCCCGCCCCTTCAGCATGCATGAAAACGCACAGTTTTGATAACATTTGTTCCCCCGTGCCTTATAAAGAAACTGGCCAAGTTTGAATCAAATCGAGCGAAATCCCTAGGAGGAGTTCGTTGAAATGCAGAGGCTGTAAACGGCCAAAAAGGGGTGAAAATTTGGTCATCGTTCCAAAATGGCCGCCTTACCATTTATCGTACAACATTGGTGCCAGAGGGTTTTCTGTGCATCTTGGTGAGTTGGACAAGTGTACCAAATTTCATGATTCTACGTCAAACTAAGGTCAATGCGGAGGGTATTTTGAATATTTCTAGGGGGCGCTCTTGAGCCGTTTCTGTAGCGATTTGCTAATTAGCATAAATACCTGTTCAAGGGGTGGGCAATGATCGATCATACTGATTTTGGTACTCCTCGGATCAAATCTGTGGATTTTAGAACCAAACGTATGGTGATGGCGTTATGTCTTACTTCGCCACTACGCCACGCCCACATGCTCCACCAAAAACGAACAGTATTGGAATGCTTGTTACACCAACATGTCTTCGGTCACTGGACACAATGCCACGCGGATTAGGTAAATGGGGTCCGATATGGACCGTTCAATGTAAAACTTTACACTTCCTGTTGTCAGGGGGCGTGGCTTAAGTGATGTCATGATTTGACCATACAGTTTTGCGGGGGACCGGATATGGGTCAATAACTGAAGGTTTGATGTATTAGACTTTTTTCGTGTAAGAGCTGTTAGCGTTTCGTTTTTCATGGCGAGATGTCCAACTTTGACGTCTGGCCCCGCCCCTTCAGCATTCATGAAAACGCACAATTTTGATATTGTTTGTTCCCCTGTGCCTTATGAAGAAACTGGCCAAGTTTGAACCAAATCGAGCGAAATTCATAGGAGGAGTTCGTTCAAATGCGGAGGCTGTAAACGGCCAAAAAGGGGTGAAAATTTGGTCATCGTTCCAAAATGGCCGCCTTACCATTTATCGTACAACATTGGTGCCAGAGGGTTTTCTGTGCATCTTGGTGAGTTGGACAAGTGTACCAAATTTCATGATTCTACGTCAAACTAAGGTCAATGCGGAGGGTATTTTGAATATTTCTAGGGGGCGCTCTTGAGCCGTTTCTGTAGCGATTTGCTAATTAGCATAAACACCTGTTCAAGGGG
>JBBPBX010098407.1:2597-12696 GCA_038048925.1 Garcialebias charrua
CCCCGACTTACGAGCGCTCTAACTTACGAGGATCCAGACTTACGAGCTGGCAAATTTTTGGAAAAAACGCAAAAAATACTGAGTTTTTCTGTGTTTTTTCACCACAGTTCGTTAGCTAAACATGTGGACACACGTTTCCGATCATTTTTATGCACTCATAAGCAGTTTTTCGATGAAAAACGAGTGTTTGTAGTCGCGCTAGCAAAACCGTTCCAACTTACGAGCGAAATTCCGGACTTACGAGACACGTGGCGGCCGTTCCAAATTACGAGATTTCCGTGTTACGAGCGCCTCGTTTTAACGGAACTCGCTCGTAAGTCGGGGACTACCTGTATACTCTGCCATTACCAGTACATATCTAACCTCAAACCTAACCATTACCAGTACATACCTAACCCTAAACCATTACCAGTACATACCTAACCCTAAACCATTACCAGTACATCATTCACCCCAAAGACTTGGAGTGATATCTGCTCAGCTCTTTGGAGTCTGAACTGTTGAAGAAGTCCTTTATTGGATGTTAGAACAGTTAAAGTTTCCATACAAACATACAGGTACTCAGGTTGTCCAACCATTAGGGCTGGGCGATATATCGATATTTTTAAAATATACAGTAGAGATCATTTTTTTCGCGATATAAGTTGAGACTATCTCGATATAAACGATATAAGTTTTATACTTGAAAGAAAATCCTCCTGCTGTCTGCTTTCTCCCACTCGCCCCCCTCCCTCTCCTTCACTGAACACAAACCCAGCCCCTCAGCGGCCACCTCCTTCCTGCCTGCAGGAGGGCGGAGACTTTCAGCACAAGTAAACACGGCAGATATGAAGAGCCGCTAGCTGCTGAGGGGAAAAACAATGTTCTTTCTGAGCTAGTTTGCATTTAAATTGTCAGATGAGGGCAGAAAAAATATTTTTGTAGACTATGCTGAAAATAATCCCGACGAATGGTCGGAACTACGAATCTTTTTCACCATTTAAACAGCGGAGTGGAGCATGAACCGTGAAACGGCAGAACCGAGTGTTTTTACAGCCTCCTGCTTCATTAAACAAACCATAGGTCTGCAGAGAGAGGTGGAGACATTAATAAATCAGCAGTTTATCATATCGCTAAAGATACGGTCCTTAGCGGCTAACAAGATGGCTAACACTTTAGCCGTCTTCCACTGACCGTGTCTTTAGCGATATGATAAACTGCTGATTTATTAATGTCTCCACCTCTCTCTGCTCCTCTCATAAAGTTCAACACGGCTAAATGAGCTCGGACCCGTGGTTTGTTTTAAGGAAGCAGGCTGTAAAAACACTCAGTTCACGGTTCTGACTGGAGGCTCACTTTACTGCAGTTCACAAACACACAGACTAACGTGAAAGCACATTTCTATCTTATCAAGACACTCAAAGCTCTTTACAACACAATCTGTGTCCTCATTTACCCATTCATACAACACTCTACTAGATCTGTACAAAAAATACAGTACTTTATCACATTCATACACTGATGGGACACACATCAGAGGTAATGGGGGGTTCAGTGTCTTGCCCAGGAACACTTCAGCATGTGACTGCTGATGGAATCAAACCCCCAGCTCTCCCATTGGAGGAGACTGCTCTAGCCTCTCAGCCACAGCCGTCCTCAGCTGAAGAGGATTATTATTTAATATGTGTAAATAAATGTCTAAAAAATAAAGTAGTTTATTTTTTAGACATTTATGTTGTAGTTACAGCTGTTTGTTAATAAATGTTGCTGTGTGACAACTGGGACAAAGTTTTGACTAAGAAATATATTTTTGTTATTCTTTTATGGAAAGAAAATTATATCAAGATATATATCGTATATCGCAATATATCATAAAAATACCGAGATATGAATTTTGGTCCATATCGCCCAGCCCTACCAACCATTAGTCACGGTTCTTCTCACCACGTATGATGCAAATATGAGAACCCTCTTGTGCCTCCCGCAGGGCCACTGAGGGTCACTGAGCAGGTTGGGGTCATAATCTGCTGCCTCCTCTGCATCTGGAACAGACAAGAGTCTCAAAAGTGTCCAGAAAGACGTGTTTGTGTTGACGTTCAGAGACATACGAGGGTCTTGTGGGACGCTGCTGTTCAGACGAGCCAAACTGAGGCTTTTGGACCCGTTGCCACGAAAACGAGACTGAGGGGTCTGAGCTGTGCAGCTCTCTGGTACGCCGCTGCTCTTCTGTCTCACCAAGGCGTTGGTCGGGTAGAGGAACTGAGCAAAGGACACAGTCTACAGAGGAGGAACGAGACAGTCAGGAAGGGGAGCACTTACCTGTAAATAAAAACCATGTTTCTAAAAATGTGAGACGAACCTTCCCAAAAGCACCCAGCTCCACACCTTCCAGGGCAGGACGCAGATCAGGAGCCACCACAGAGGACAGTCTTTGTCTCGGAGTGTCCAACTTCGGATCACTGTTCACAAAAAAGACACATGTCACTTCCAGCAGTCGCTGCAAACACACAGCGTTTCTGAGAGCAGCGTGGATCACACAAGAGGATGAAAACAGAACAATGAGGGGCGGGGCTGACGGCGTCGTGGGTGCTTTCATTGTACCTGAGGTGAGCACGCTCTCCATACGGCAGCACTGAGAAAGCAGCATATAGTGACCGCTTGGCACAGACCAGCGTGATCCTGCAGGACACAGCAAGTACAGGCAGACAGAACAGATGGCGTGTGAGTCTGCAAACAGCAACAAGAGTCACCGCAACTCCACAGCTCCTCTGCACGACTCGGTCACCAGCTGCAGAAATCACTCAGTGTTGTTTGAACGCTGCCAGAGCTACACAACCATCAACAAAGACAACCATCTGGGGCTGCGCGACCATCAAAACCAATCCGAAGCTACACAAACAACCACAACCATCTGAAGCTGCACACCCATCAAGAAAGACAACCATCCGAAGCTACCCAACCATCAACAACCATCCGAATCTACCCAACCATCAACAACCATCCAAAGCTACCCAACCATCAACAACTATCCGAAGCTACCCAACCATCAACAACTATCCGAAGCTACCCAACCATCAACAACTATCCGAAGCTACCCAACCATCAACAACTATCCGAAGCTACCCAACCATCAACAACTATCCGAAGCTACCCAACCATCAACAACCACAACCATCTGAGGCTGCACAACCATCAACAAAGACAACCATCTGAAGCTACGCAACCATCAACAACCATCTGAAGCTACACAACCATCAAAAGCTACACAACCATCAACAACCATCCGAAGCTACACAACCATCCGAAGCTACACAACCATCCGAAGCTACACAACAATCAACAACCACCTGGAGCTACATGACCATCAACGACCTTCTGAGGCTACAATACATGGCCGTCAACAACCGTTTGAAGCTACACAACCATCTGAAGCTACACGACTGTCAACAACCATCTGAAGCTACACGACTGTCAACAACCATCTGAAGCTACACAACCATCCGAAGCTACCCAACCATCAACAACTATCCGAAGCTACCCAACCATCAACAACTATCCGAAGCTACCCAACCATCAACAACTATCCGAAGCTACCCAACCATCAACAACTATCCGAAGCTACCCAACCATCAACAACTATCCGAAGCTACCCAACCATCAACAACTATCCGAAGCTACCCAACCATCAACAACCACAACCATCTGAGGCTGCACAACCATCAACAAAGACAACCATCTGAAGCTACGCAACCATCAACAACCATCTGAAGCTACACAACCATCAAAAGCTACACAACCATCAACAACCATCCGAAGCTACACAACCATCCGAAGCTACACAACCATCCGAAGCTACACAACAATCAACAACCACCTGGAGCTACATGACCATCAACGACCTTCTGAGGCTACAATACATGGCCGTCAACAACCGTTTGAAGCTACACAACCATCTGAAGCTACACGACTGTCAACAACCATCTGAAGCTACACGACTGTCAACAACCATCTGAAGCTACACAACCATCTGAAGCTACACAACGATCAACAACCATCCGAAGCTGTACGACAATCAACAACCATCTTAAGCCACATGACTGTCAACAACCATCAATAACCATGCAAAGCTACATGACCATAAACATTCATTTGAAGCTACATGACCATCAACAACCATCCAAAAGTCTGAACACGAGGAGGAATGTCTATGCTGGACGAGACCAGCTCCCCTCAGTTACTACCCTAACAGTCGAGTCACAAAACTTATAAATAAAGCACCTAACACTAGTTTCTGGAGTTTGTGCACACAACACTTTTTATGTCTTTAACTAAATAAACTGTTGACATATTTAGAAAGTTATCACTCATTATATGCTAAAACAGCTTTTCTCCTGTTCAGTGCCTTCCATCAAACTAATTCCATATATTGTATTATTTTAACTATTAATTTATCAAAACATTCGGCTCAATACTGCGCCATGACTTTCTACAGAATACGTTGATTTATTTTTTTATTAATTTCAAAACATTGCTCTTTGAAATCTAATATTTTTGTCTTCTTACGCTCCTTTTAGTTTTGATCTACCATGTTAATTGTAGTTTAGAGCTACAGTTTGATTACTGTATGTAAAATGGGTTTGTTTTGTGATCAGAGTAACGGTAAACCTTTTGTATCAACCCAACTCTGTGACTCAGACGTACGTCTTGGTAAGGCACTAACTCCGCTAGACTGGTTCAACTCTTCTCTCTACAACCACACTCCATTCATTCAGATTAAATCCTTCCGTTCCCAGTCCTCTCCCGTCTCCACGGGTGTCCCCCAAGGCTCTGTCCTCGGACCCCTCTTCATCATTTACCTCCTACCTCTAGGTTACATCTTCCGGAAATATGGCGTCCATTTCCACTGTTATGCTGATGACACACAGCTCTACTTGTCTACAAAACCAAACTCCACCCACCCTCCATCCTCACTGACTGTCTCATTGAGCTAAATCACTGGTTTTCTAACAATTTCCTTCAACTAAACGGCAACAAAACAGAAATCATTCTTGTTGGTACCAAAAACTATTTCAAAATCAGAACATCTTCTCGTCCCCCTTAACAACTCTCTGCTATCCCCCTCCCCTCAGGTCAAGAGCCTCGGTGTCATCCTCGACACCACTCTCTCCTTCACTTCACACATCAACAATATTACTCGGTCTGCCTATTTCCACCTCCGTAATATTAACCGTCTCCGTCCTGACTTCCCGTATCGATTACTGCAACTCCCTTCTCTATGGCCTCCCTAACAAATCTCTCCACAAGCTACAGATGGTCCAGAACTCAGCTGCCCGTGTCATCACTCAAACCTCCTCCTATAACCACATCACTCCTGTCCTGCAGCAGCTCCACTGGCTCCCGGTTAAATCACGCATCATCTTCAAAATTCTACTCCTCACGTTCAAAGCTATCCACAACCTTGCCCCTCCTTATCTATCTGACCTCCTACAAATCTCCATCCCATCACGCTCTCTCAGATCCTCCTCTTCGCTACATCTCCATGTACCCTCTGCCCGCCTCTCCACCATGGGGAGCAGGGCCTTCACCTGCTCTGCCCCTCACCTCTGGAACGCTCTACCGCCAGACCTTCGAAACACCACCTCCCTTTCTCTGTTCAAGACTGCTCTGAAAACACATCTCTTTAGACTAGCTTATCATTAACTTTACTAAATGTATTTTAAATTATTTTGTATTTTATATTCTTTATGTATTTTATATTTCAATTTGTTACTGCTGATGTTTGAACTATGTTTGTTAAGTGTCCTTGGGTGTCCTGAAAGGCGCTTTTAAATAAAACGATTATTATATTGTTATTATTATAACAAACGCTGACTGAACTAAAAACATGTTATAAACAAGTAAACACCAACTAGAGCTTCAGCATACAGGCGGAAAGGTGGAGGAACCAGCTCTGGGCTCTCTTATCAACAACAACACAACATACACAAACAGCTTCAGCTCCTCACGTCAACATCTGCAGTTTCTGCCACAAACTGCAATAAACACCCGAGCCGAAGCTTCGGCGCGCAGGGAAGGTTTTAAAGTCTCATTTATGAGACAATGCCGTGCTGACGTCTGCTTCAGTGTTTATCACCTTCAGTTACATAACGTAGACAGGTCCACCCAGAAACACAAAGTCAAAGCTGAGTTTTGGGTGGGTTTGAAAACACACACGGCACCAACGCGCGTCTATGGAAATGACAATGAAGTGCTGGACGTTGGGAAAGTGGAAGACAAATGAGAAATGAATAACAATTAAGGGGCACTGTGTTTGTGTCAAAGTGCAACGTCAGAATGTTTAAAACAGTAAAAATAAATAAATAAACTTTTATAACGCCCGTGTGGTCACTGCGCTGCCAACAGGGTGCAATTTAACCTCACCACCAGTGCAATGTGGTGTTCAATTTCCTCACTGCACCTATTTTGGTGAAAGCATGTGAAGTAATTCAATTCCCTCAGCAGCTCTGTATTCCTGCATGTGAAGTAATTAATTCCCTGTAGCAACCAGTAGCTGTGTGTTCCTGTTATGAGCTGCAGGTAAGCTGCTTATCCTGCACGAGTGATTGTTTCTCCATAAAACCACCTTTGTGTTGTTGTCATCATCCAAGCAAAACTATTTAAATATGTTGTTAAATGATGGTGTGGAGACTCACCTGCACCCCCTGGTATCATACTGCCTCATGGTCTTTATGAAGTGGACTTTCTTTGGCACTTTGGGTCCAGGAGAACCAGATATGTTCCTCAGCCTGTGTAGAAATAATATTTAGGAATAAGTCCTCAATCAAACATAAACTTTCATGTGGAACAACTTATCCAGTGGTCAGTTTAATATAGTACAGTAGATGTGTTTGTCAGTAGTGCCAGGGTCATGAGGGCTAAAGTAAAACCAGAACAGAATTTTAATTGGAAAAAAGTTTGGTCTCTCCCACAAAATTTTTTTCTCACTAATAAAGTCAAAGAAATTTCTTTTAAATTAATTCATAAATTTTATCCAACCAAACACTTTCTTCAGAAATACAAAGCTGATATTGATATTTCCTGTTCTTTCTGTAAGCTTTATCCAGAAACATCTGTTCATCTTTTTTGGAAGTGTACATACTCACTACAGTTTTGGAAGGACATTGTTGCTCTAATAACCAATCAGGTTTCCTTCTGTATTTTGAAAATGTTCCGTCTTATCTTAGATTTCAAGACGAAAGACTCTTCTTCTCACGTATTTATTATAAATTTGATCTCGTTTCTTGCTAAGTTTCACATCCATAAAAGTAAAATAATGCATAGGAAACCCTTTTTTGATGTCTTTGTAATGGATGTAAAACTATATATTGACATAATCTCAGACTCAAATAACAAAAAGGCTATAAAAACAAGAAATATCTGTAATGAATACAACTTAAAACTCTGTAACTCGCATTTAGTTATTTCTGTATCTTTGTTTTATTTTTGTTTGCTTTTTTTTTTCTTCTATATGTTCATTGTTCTTGTATGTATGCTTTAAATTGGTGTATTTGAAGTAAAGTTATAAAAATAAATAAATAAATAAAAAAGTAAAACCGGAAGTGAACTCCTCCAGCACCTGGCGTGAAGCCGGAAGTCGGTGGCTCTGGTTTCAAGGCCCATATTGACGGTTGGTGTGAAAGGACACCCAGAGCCCTAGGTCGGGCTCTGAGGACACCGACCTGCTGTGCGCTCACCTCGGCCGTGAATCCACAGGTTGTCCGCTCGGAACCGGGCTGAGTGCGGCGGGCACTGACTTGGCTCTCGAGCACGGCGGGTGTCCTGCGGGCGACAGGGGGGTGTCCGGGGCGAGCGCCTCCCCCGCGCCGCTGCTCTCTAAAAAAACCTCGTTGGCTCCAATGGAAGCCGCGACGGACGGAGACGTTACCATGGAGGTCCGGACCGGGCTGAACACCCCGGGGAAGGTGGAGCCGCTGCCCGCAGCGGAGCCCCCGGTCACCTGCTGGGGGGCAGGTCCGTCACCGAGCTGCTCCGGAGTCGCCCCGCCGGCCCAGGGCTCCTCCGCAGCTCTTCGCTCCTCATTTCTAACGTTCAGCTGACACAGGGGCCGTCCATCCAGAGAGATGTTATTGAGAAACAGCAGAGCGGCCCTTCGTCTTCGGGAGTCTTTAACTCTCCTCCGCGGCTCCCGGGTTCTCGCTGGTTTACTGTTCCCACCGCTGCTACACTGCAAACCGCACAGAGCGGTCGCCATTCTACTCTGACAGCAAGCAGCGGAGCGACAGACACTGGTATCTGCGTTAGCCCCGCCCACTACACAATGATTGGCTGTAAAGAAATTTATCCCCGCCTATAACTTGGAAAAATCTGCGTTGGTGATTTGGTACTCAAAGAACGAACGTTAATGCTCGCATTTGATTGGTTGTTGGGCGGTAGTGGGCGGAGTGCAGGTGATAATGGAAATTTTACTACAATTACAATAAGTAGAAGTTGGAAGGATACAGAAACAACTAGAAGAATTAAATCTAAAAAAAAGTTAAGCCTGGTCCTCTGGACATTTAAAAAACAAAACAAATTCAAATTGTAGAAACTAGCTAGTTTTGTTTGCAGCAAACTGGTTGATCCACTATAAGAAGGTGCTATTTATAAGACTGAGCTGAATACAGTACAGCTCCTCCTACTGAAGAAGTCTTTCGAGGAAAAACAAAACGTTTCTACTAATTTTTTGTTTGTTTTGTTTTGTGAATGTCCAGAGGACCCGACTTAATTTTTTTAGATTTTTCTACCTGGATTATTGAGCATGCATCAGGATAGAGCATCAGAGCATCCTTGATGCATCCTTACATTTCTATGCTGATGACACAGTTGTTTGCTAAAACAGTTGCTAAAGGCCGAGATACAGTGAAGCAGACTCCGCTTTCCAGCTTTTGCAATCCGCTTTTGACATCATCCAGTCAGACTTGTTCAGTCTCAAACTTGTCCTAAATGCTGATAAAACAAAAGGGATGTTTTTTTTTCAAATAGGAAGTCGGTCCCAGCAGTTCTTCCTCTGATTTTATCCTCAAATCAGAGTCAGAGTCAGAGAGTCTTTATTGTCATTTGCACCGCATGTGGTACATGTGATGAAAACGAGATTATGTACACGGGGTCCCAGTTACATCCAACAACAAATGCAAGAGAAAAACAGTAATAACATCTAGAATTAACTAAGAAAAACATCAACTAGTAATACACTAAGCCTAATATAGTGGGAATAAACAGCAGCACGAACATGAGTTTGTATGAGCAGATGGTCACAGATGAACACAGCAACAAGAAAACAGATCAGCATCAGCATGATGTGATATTTTGCAGTGTTTATTTTTTATTTATTTATTCATGAGTCTAACAGCCTCAGGGTAGAAGCTGTTCCTCAGTCTAGTGGTTCTACACTTGATGCTCCTCAACCTCCGTCCTGAGGGGAGTGGGGCAAAGAGTGAGTGTGCTGGATGAGTGAGGTCTTTCATGATGCAGGTGGCTCTTTTCCTGCATCTGGAGGTGTAAATGTCTGTGATGGTGGGGAGACTGACTCCAACAGACTTCTGTGCAGCCTTCACCACTCTCTGTAGAGCTTTCCTCTCTTCAACTGTGCAGCCTCCATGCCACACGTTGATGCTGGAGCACAGGACGCTCTCCACTGCACACCTGTAGAACGAGGTGAGAACTGGGCTGCTCAGACCAGCACGTCTCAGCCGTCTGAGGAAGTAGAGTCTCTGATGACCTTTCTTGATCAGGCTGGTGGTGTTGTTGCTCCAGCTGAGGTTATCATTCATGTGTACACCCAAGTATTTGTAGCTGGAGACCACTTCCACTGCAGACCCACCTATTTTCAGTGGGGCGTGGGTGTGTTTGTTCCTTCTGAAGTCCACAATCATCTCCTTTGTCTTCTTCACATTCATGTGAAGATTGTTCTCTTTGCACCAGCTCTCCAGGTGTTCCACCTCCTGTCTGTAGCTGGACTCATCATTGTTTGTGATGCATCCCACCACCGCTGTATCATCTGCAAACTTAACAATATGACAGCCTGGAAGTGTGGCTGTACAATCATATGTGAGCAGAGTGAACAGAAGGGGGCTCAGCACAC
>JBBPBX010098408.1:0-12696 GCA_038048925.1 Garcialebias charrua
TTTTTCAGATTTCAGATTGTTTCAGATATTTCAGATTATTCACAATTATGCTATTTCTAATTACTTCAGATAATTTAAGCTTATTTCTGCTATTTTAGATAATATTCAGCTGTTTATGCTATCTTTAGCTTTTTTCAGATAGTTTCCACTTTTTTTTGCTTATTTCAGATTATTTCAGATTTCAGATTGTTTAAGATGTTTCAGATTATTCCCAATTAAGCTCGTACTAAATCCTGCTGCTAATTTAAGCTTATTTCTGCTATTTTAGATAATATTCAGCTGTTTTTGACCAATTTCAGCTGATGGCCGCCAACGCTACTTTCAAATGGTTATAACTCGACCATCTTTATACATAGAGAGCTGAAATTTGGTGAGGTTGTAGCTGAGGACATTATCTATCATGTACGGAATCCAAAAAAAAATCCAAGATGGCCGACAATGCAAAAAAGTAAAAATACCATAAAATGGTCAATTTTAGTGATATTGAGCTGAAACTTGGTGTAGTGATAGCTGAGAATGTTTCCTATCAAATGCAATATCAAAATCAAAAATCCAAGATGGCCGCCAACGCTACTTTCAAATGGCTTTAACTCAGCCATCATTATACACAGAGAGTCGAAATTTGGTGAGGTTGTAGCTGAGGACATTATCTATCATGTACGGAATCCAAATCAAAAATCCAAGATGGCCGACAAAGTAAAACATTAAAAAACTGTAAAAATCCAAGATGGCTGCCAACGCTACATTCAAATGGCTTTAACTCAGCCATCTTTATTCATAGAGAGCTGAAATTTGGTGAGGTTGTAGCTGAGAGAATCCTCTATCATGTACGGAATCCAAATCAAAAATACAAGATGGCCGACAAAGCAAAACATTAAAAATACTGTAAAATCCAAGATGGCCACCAACGCTACTTTAAATGGCTTTAGCTCAGCCATCATTATACATAGAGAGCCGAAATTTGGTGAGGTTGTAGCTGAGGGAATCCTCTATCATGTACGGAATCCAAATCAAAAATCCAAGATGGCCGACAAAGCAAAACATAAAAAATACTGTAAAATCCAAGATGGCCACCAATGCTACTTTCAAATGGCTTTAAATCAGCCATATTTATTCATAGAGAGCCGAAATTTGGTGAGGTTGTAGCTATGGACATTCTTTATCATGCATTAGGTGAAGCGGCCATTTTTATTGAATATGCAAATTAGGTGAAGTGGCCATTTTGGTTCAATAAACAAGGCAGTTAATTGCCTTGCAAAGTAAGTCAATGCATGTATTGTTACCATTTTGGTTCTACAATTTAAGTAGACAAGTTAGCCAGTTTGATTTAATAAGCACATTAGGTAAAGCGGCCATTTTGATTGAACATGCAAGTTGGATGAAGCGGCCATTTTGGCATTCACACATGCATTTTCTCAGGAAATGCAATCTAGTTGTGTGAATGCCACATAGGCATTCACACTATAGTGATTGTGTTTATATTTTGTGTGAATGCCAACAAGGCATTCACACTATAGAGATTGTGTCCGGTTACTATCCTGATTCCGTACGTTTTTTGGCACGCTACTCCTCCTACAGTTTTTGTGCTATTTCAACAATTTATATATCAAAATGTTCAGCTCATTTAGGACATGATGGCTATGACTTTTGGTATTGGTGCAACTTTAGCTTTTTGAATTATTTAGCCTTTTCGGCCATTTTCTTCCCCATTGAAAATGAATGGAGCTAATTTTTCATCCTTGATATCTTTGGAACTCTTTAGAATATTTCACTACTCCTTTCACATTTTGGACCAGCTTAGCTTCCTTCAGCTACCTTGTACATTTTTTAAAAAATATTTCAGCTACTTTCAGCTAATTTCAGCTGTTTTTTCAACTGCTTTGCACTCTTTTCAGCTTTATGCAGCTTACTTCAACATTTTTGTACTTCTACTGACTTATTTCTGCTAATTTCAGATCATTATGCTCCTTTCAGATAATTTTTGAAAGATTGGGATATTTTAGCTATTTTAGCTACTATTTAGCTGTTTTATGATAGTTTCAGCTTTTTCAGCTATTTCAACAATTTTTTTTAATCAATCCAACTTTTTTCAGCCTAATTCAGCAAAACCATGCTCTACCAACTTCCTTCTGGTAATTTAAGATTGTTTCTGCTTGTTTTAGCTGTTGTTCAGCTGTTTTTGGCCAATTTCAGCTTTATTCAGATATTTTCAACTTTATTTTGCTTATTTCTACTTATTTCAGATTTTTTTCAATTTCAGATTGTTTCAGATACTTCATATTATGCTGCTTTGTGCTTATTTCTGCTAGTTTCAGCTTCTTCTGCTATTTTAGCTACTATTAAGCTGTTTTTATGCTAATTTAGGCTTGTTTCAACACATTCCACATTATTTGAACTCATTTCAACTTTTTCCAGCCAAATTCTGCAAAAATGTACTCTCTCTACTAATTTCTAAGACATTTAAGCTTCTTTCTGCTATTTCAGATAATATTCAGCTGTTTTTGCTATCTTAAGCTTTTTTCAGATAATTTCAACTTTATTTTGCTTATTTCTGCTTAGTTCAGATTTTTTCAGATTTCAGATTGTTTCAGATATTTTAGATTATTCAGATTATGATGCTTTGTGCTTATTTCTGCTAGTTTCAGCTTCTTCTGCTATTTTAGCTACTATTAAGCTGTTTTCATGCTAATTTAGGCTTGTTTCAACAAATTCCACATTATTTGAACTCATTTCAACATTTTTCAACCTAATTCTGCAAAACTGTTCTCTCTCTACTAATTTCTAAGACATTTAAGCTTCTTTCTGCTATTTCAGATAATATTCAGCTGTTTTTGCTATCTTAAGCTTTTTTCAGATAATTTCAACTTTATTTTGCTTATTTTTGCTTAGTTCAGATGTTTTCAGATTTCAGATTGTTTCAGATATTTTACATTATTCAGATGATGCTGCTTTATGCTTATTTCTGCTAGTTTCAGCTTCTTCTGATATTTTAGCTACTATTAAGCTGTTTTAATGCTAATTTAGGCTTGTTTCAACAAATTTTACATTATTTGAACTCATTTCAACTTTTTCCAGCATAATTCTGCAAAACTGTACTCTCTCTACTAATTTCTAAGACTTTTAAGCTTCTTTCTGCTATTTCAGATAATATTCAGCTGTTTTTGCTATCTTAAGCTTTTTTCAGATAATTTCAACTTTATTTTGCTTATTTCTGCTTAGTTCAGATTTTTTCAGATTTCAGATTGTTTCAGATATTTCAGATTATTCACAATTATGCTATTTCTAATTACTTCAGATAATTTAAGCTTATTTCTGCTATTTTAGATAATATTCAGCTGTTTATGCTATCTTTAGCTTTTTTCAGATAGTTTCCACTTTTTTTGCTTATTTCAGATTATTTCAGATTTCAGATTGTTTAAGATGTTTCAGATTATTCCCAATTAAGCTCGTACTAAATCCTGCTGCTAATTTAAGCTTATTTCTGCTATTTTAGATAATATTCAGCTGTTTTTGACCAATTTCAGCTGATGGCCGCCAACGCTACTTTCAAATGGTTATAACTCGACCATCTTTATACATAGAGAGCTGAAATTTGGTGAGGTTGTAGCTGAGGACATTATCTATCATGTACGGAATCCAAAAAAAAATCCAAGATGGCCGACAATGCAAAAAAGTAAAAATACCATAAAATGGTCAATTTTAGTGATATTGAGCTGAAACTTGGTGTAGTGATAGCTGAGAATGTTTCCTATCAAATGCAATATCAAAATCAAAAATCCAAGATGGCCGCCAACGCTACTTTCAAATGGCTTTAACTCAGCCATCATTATACACAGAGAGTCGAAATTTGGTGAGGTTGTAGCTGAGGACATTATCTATCATGTACGGAATCCAAATCAAAAATCCAAGATGGCCGACAAAGTAAAACATTAAAAAACTGTAAAAATCCAAGATGGCCGCCAACGCTACATTCAAATGGCTTTAACTCAGCCATCTTTATTCATAGAGAGCTGAAATTTGGTGAGGTTGTAGCTGAGGGAATCCTCTATCATGTACGGAATCCAAATCAAAAATCCAAGATGGCCGACAAAGCAAAACATTAAAAATACTGTAAAATCCAAGATGGCCACCAACGCTACTTTCAAATGGCTTTAACTCAGCCATCATTATACATAGAGAGCCGAAATTTGGTGAGGTTGTAGCTGAGGGAATCCTCTATCATGTACGGAATCCAAATCAAAAATCCAAGATGGCCGACAAAGCAAAACATTAAAAATACTGTAAAATCCAAGATGGCCACCAACGCTACTTTCAAATGGCTTTAAATCACCCATATTTATTCATAGAGAGCCGAAATTTGGTGAGGTTGTAGCTATGGACATTCTTTATCATGCATTAGGTGAAACGGCCATTTTGATTGAATATGCAAATTAGGTGAAGTGGCCATTTTGGTTCAATATACAAGGCAGTTAATTGCCTTGTGAAGTAAGTCAATGCATGTATTGTTACCATTTTGGTTCTACAATTAAAGTAGACAAGGTAGCCATTTTGATTTAATAAGCACATTAGGTAAAGCGACCATTTTCATTGAACATGCAAGTTGGGTGAAGCGGCCACTTTGGCATTCACACATGCATTTTCTCAGGAAATGCAATCTAGTTGTGTGAATGCCAACAAGGCATTCACACTATAGAGATTGTGTCCGGTTACTATCCTGATTCCGTACGTTTTTTGGCACGCTACTCCTCCTACAGTTTTTGTGCTATTTCAACAATTCATATATCAAAATGTTCAGCTCATTTAGGACATGATGGCTATGACTTTTGGTATTGGTGCAACTTTAGCTTTTTGAATTATTTAGCCTTTTCGGCCATTTTCTTCCCCATTGAAAATGAATGGAGCTAATTTTTCATCCTTGATATCTTTGGAACTCTTTAGAATATTTCACTACTCCTTTCACATTTTGGACCAGCTTAGCTTCCTTCAGCTACCTTGTACATTTTTTAAAAAATATTTCAGCTACTTTCAGCTAATTTCAGCTGTTTTTTCAACTGCTTTGCACTCTTTTCAGCTTTATGCAGCTTACTTCAACATTTTTGTACTTCTACTGACTTATTTCTGCTAATTTCAGATCATTATGCTCCTTTCAGATAATTTTTGAAAGATTAAGATATTTTAGCTATTTTAGCTACTATTTAGCTGTTTTATGATAATTTCAGCTTTTTCAGCTATTTCAACAATTTTTTTTAATCAATCCAACTTTTTTCAGCCTAATTCAGCAAAACCATGCTCTACCAACTTCCTTCTGGTAATTTAAGATTGTTTCTGCTTGTTTTAGCTGTTGTTCAGCTGTTTTTGGCCAATTTCAGCTTTATTCAGATATTTTCAACTTTATTTTGCTTATTTCTACTTATTTCAGATTTTTTTCAATTTCAGATTGTTTCAGATACTTCATATTATGCTGCTTTGTGCTTATTTCTGCTAGTTTCAGCTTCTTCTGCTATTTTAGCTACTATTAAGCTGTTTTTATGCTAATTTAGGCTTGTTTCAACACATTTTACATTATTTGAACTCATTTCAACTTTTTCCAGCCTAATTCTACAAAAATTTACTCTCTCTACTAATTTCTAAGACATTTAAGCTTCTTTCTGCTATTTCAGATAATATTCAGCTGTTTTTGCTATCTTAAGCTTTTTTCAGATAATTTCAACTTTATTTTGCTTATTTTTGCTTAGTTCAGATGTTTTCAGATTTCAGATTGTTTCAGATATTTTACATTATTCAGATGATGCTGCTTTATGCTTATTTCTGCTAGTTTCAGCTTCTTCTGATATTTTAGCTACTATTAAGCTGTTTTAATGCTAATTTAGGCTTGTTTCAACAAATTTTACATTATTTGAACTCATTTCAACTTTTTCCAGCATAATTCTGCAAAACTGTACTCTCTCTACTAATTTCTAAGACTTTTAAGCTTCTTTCTGCTATTTCAGATAATATTCAGCTGTTTTTGCTATCTTAAGCTTTTTTCAGATAATTTCAACTTTATTTTGCTTATTTCTGCTTAGTTCAGATTTTTTCAGATTTCAGATTGTTTCAGATATTTCAGATTATTCACAATTATGCTATTTCTAATTACTTCAGATAATTTAAGCTTATTTCTGCTATTTTAGATAATATTCAGCTGTTTATGCTATCTTTAGCTTTTTTCAGATAGTTTCCACTTTTTTTGCTTATTTCAGATTATTTCAGATTTCAGATTGTTTAAGATGTTTCAGATTATTCCCAATTAAGCTCGTACTAAATCCTGCTGCTAATTTAAGCTTATTTCTGCTATTTTAGATAATATTCAGCTGTTTTTGACCAATTTCAGCTGATGGCCGCCAACGCTACTTTCAAATGGTTATAACTCGACCATCTTTATACATAGAGAGCTGAAATTTGGTGAGGTTGTAGCTGAGGACATTATCTATCATGTACGGAATCCAAAAAAAAATCCAAGATGGCCGACAATGCAAAAAGTAAAAATACCATAAAATGGTCAATTTTAGTGATATTGAGCTGAAACTTGGTGTAGTGATAGCTGAGAATGTTTCCTATCAAATGCAATATCAAAATCAAAAATCCAAGATGGCCGCCAACGCTACTTTCAAATGGCTTTAACTCAGCCATCATTATACACAGAGAGTCGAAATTTGGTGAGGTTGTAGCTGAGGACATTATCTATCATGTACGGAATCCAAATCAAAAATCCAAGATGGCCGACAAAGTAAAACATTAAAAAACTGTAAAAATTCAAGATGGCCGCCAACGCTACATTCAAATGGCTTTAACTCAGCCATCTTTATTCATAGAGAGCTGAAATTTGGTGAGGTTGTAGCTAAGGGAATCCTCTATCATGTACGGAATCCAAATCAAAAATCCAAGATGGCAGACAAAGCAAAACATTAAAAATACTGTAAAATCCAAGATGGCCACCAACGCTACTTTCAAATGGCTTTAACTTAGCCATTATTATACATAGAGAGCCGAAATTTGGTGAGGTTGTAGCTGAGGGAATCCTCTATCATGTACGGAATCCAAATCAAAAATCCAAGATGGCCGACAAAGCAAAACATTAAAAATACTGTAAAATCCAAGATGGCCACCAACGCTACTTTCAAATGGCTTTAAATCAGCCATATTTATTCATAGAGAGCCGAAATTTGGTGAGGTTGTAGCTATGGACATTCTTTATCATGCATTAGGTGAAGCGGCCATTTTGATTGAATATGCAAATTAGGTGAAGTGGCCATTTTGGTTCAATATACAAGGCAGTTAATTGCCTTGCGAAGTAAGTCAATGCATGTATTGTTACCATTTTGGTTCTACAATTTAAGTAGACAAGTTAGCCATTTTGATTTAATAAGCACATTAGGTAAAGCGGCCATTTTGATTAAACATGCAAGTCATAACGGCCATTTTGGCATTCACACATGCATTTTCTCAGGAAATGCAATCTAGTTACAATTATAGTTACTATCCTGATTCCGTACGTTTTTTGGCACGCTACTCCTCCTACAGTTTTTGTGCTATTGCAACAATTCATATATCAAAATGTTCAGCTCATTCAGGACATGAGGGCTATGACTTTTGGTATTGGTGCAACTTTAGCTTTTTGAAATATTCAGCCTTTTCGGCCATTTTTTTCCCATTGAAAATGAATGGAGCTCAAATGAACTCAATGAGCTCATTTTACATCCTTGATATCTTTGGAACTCATTACAATATTTCACTACTCCTTTCACATTTTGGACCAACTCAACTTCCTTCAGCTACCTTGTACATTTTTTAAAAATATTTCGGCTACTTTCAGCTAATTTCAACTGTTTCTACAACGACTTTGCAATCTTTTCAGCTTAATGCAGCTTACTTCAACATTGTTGTACTTATACTGACTTATGATCATTATGCTCCTTTCAGCAAATTTTTGAAAGATTAAGATATTTTTGCTATTTTAGCTACTATTTAGCTGTTTATGCAAATTTCAGCTTTTTCAGCTATTTCAACAATTTTTTTAATCAATCCAACTTTTTTCAGCCTAATTCAGCAAAACCATGTTCTACCAACTTCCTTCTGGTAATTTAAGATATTTTCTGCTTGTTTTAGCTGTTGTTCAGCTGTTTTTGACCAATTTCAGCTGATGGCTGCCAATGTTACTTTCAAATGGCTTTAACTCAGCCATCTTTATTCATAGAGAGCTGAAATTTGGTGAGGTTGTAGCTATGGACCATCTCTAACATACATTAGGTGAAGCAACCATTTTGATTGAACATGCAAATTAGGTGAGGCCGCCATTTTGGTTCAATATACAAGGCAGTTACTTGCCTTGCAAAGTAAGTCAATGCATGTATTGTTGCCATTTTGGTTCTACAATTAAAGTAGACAAGGTAGCCAGTTTGATTTAATAAGCACATTAGGTAAAGCGGCCATTTTGATTGAACATGCAAGTTGGGTGAAGCGGCCATTTTGGCATTCACACATGCATTTTCTCAGGAAATGCAATCTAGTGTTACAATTACATCTGTTACTATCCTGATTCCGTACGTTTTTTGGCACGCTACTCCTCCTACAGTTTTTGTGCTATTTCAACAATTCATATATCAAAATGTTCAGCTCATTCAGGACATGATGGCTATGACTTTTGGTATTGGTGCAACTTTAGCTTTTTGAAATATTCAGCCTTTTCGGCCATTTTTTTCCCATTGAAAATGAATGGAGCTCAAATGAACTCAATGAGCTCATTTTACACCCTTGATATCTTTGGAACTCATTACAATATTTCACTACTCCTTTCACATTTTGGACCAACTCAGCTTCCTTCAGCTTCCTTGTACAAATTTTTAAAAAAAATTCAGCTACTTTCAGCTAATTTCAGCTGTTTCTTCAACTGCTTTGCGCTCTTTTCAGCTTTATGCAGCTTACTTCAACATTTTTGTACTTCTTCTGACTTATTTCTGCTAATTTCAGATCATTATGCTCCTTTCAGATAATTTTTGAAAGATTAAGATATTTTTGCTATTTTAGCTAGTATTTAGCTGTTTATGCAAATTTCACCTTTTTCAGCTATTTCAAACAATTTTTTTTAATCAATCCAACTTTTTTCAGCCTAATTCAGCAAAACCATGTTCTACCAACTTCCTTCTGGTAATTTAAGATATTTTCTGCTTGTTTTAGCTGTTGTTCAGCTGTTTTTGACCAATTTCAGCTGATGGCTGCCAACGCTCTTTTCAAATTGCTTTAACTCGGCCATCTTTTTACATAGAGAGCCGAAATTTGGTGAGGTTGTAGCCATAAACATTCTCTATCATGCTTTAGGTGAAGCGGCCATTTTGATTGAACATGCAAGTTGGGTGAAGCGGCCATTTTGGCATTCACACATGCATTTTCTCAGGAAATGCAATCTAGTGTTACAATTACATCTGTTACTATCCTGATTCCGTACGTTTTTTGGCACGCTACTCCTCCTACAGTTTTTGTGCTATTTCAACAATTCATATATCAAAATGTTCAGCTCATTCAGGACATGATGGCTATGACTTTTGGTATTGGTGCAACTTTAGCTTTTTGAAATATTCAGCCTTTTCGGCCATTTTTTTCCCATTGAAAATGAATGGAGCTCAAATGAACTCAATGAGCTCATTTTACATCCTTGATATCTTTGGAACTCATTACAATATTTCACTACTCCTTTCACATTTTGGACCAACTCAACTTCCTTCAGCTACCTTGTACATTTTTTAAAAATATTTCGGCTACTTTCAGCTAATTTCAACTGTTTCTACAACGACTTTGCGATCTTTTCAGCTTAATGCAGCTTACTTCAACATTGTTGTACTTATACTGACTTATGATCATTATGCTCCTTTCAGCAAATTTTTGAAAGATTAAGATATTTTTGCTATTTTAGCTACTATTTAGCTGTTTATGCAAATTTCAGCTTTTTCAGCTATTTCAACAATTTTTTTTAATCAATCCAACTTTTTTCAGCCTAATTCAGCAAAACCATGTTCTACCAACTTCCTTCTGGTAATTTAAGATATTTTCTGCTTGTTTTAGCTGTTGTTCAGCTGTTTTTGACCAATTTCAGCTGATGGCTGCCAATGTTACTTTCAAATGGCTTTAACTCAGCCATCTTTATTCATAGAGAGCTGAAATTTGGTGAGGTTGTAGCTATGGACCATCTCTAACATACATTAGGTGAAGCAGCCATTTTGATTGAACATGCAAATTAGGTGAGGCCGCCATTTTGGTTCAATATACAAGGCAGTTACTTGCCTTGCAAAGTAAGTCAATGCATGTATTGTTGCCATTTTGGTTCTACAATTAAAGTAGGTGAGGTAGCCATTTTGATTTAACAAGCATATTAGGTGAAGCGGCCGTTTTGATTGAACATGCAAAATAGGTGAAGCGGCCATTTTGGCATTCACACATGCATTTTCTCAGGAAATGCAATCTAGTGTTACAATTACATCTGTTACTATCCTGATTCCGTACGTTTTTTGGCACGCTACTCCTCCTACAGTTTTTGTGCTATTTCAACAATTCATATATCAAAATGTTCAGCTCATTTAGGACATGATGGCTATGACTTTTGGTATTGGTGCAACTTTAGCTTTTTGAAATATTCAGCCTTTTCGGCCATTTTTTTCCCATTGAAAATGAATGGAGCTCAAATGAACTCAATGAGCTCATTTTGCATCCTTGATATCTTTGGAACTCATTACAATATTTCACTACTCCTTTCACATTTTGGACCAACTCAGCTTCCTTCAGCTACCTTGTACATTTAAAAAAAATATTTCGGCTACTTTCAGCTACTTTCAGCTGTTTCTTCAATGACTTTGCAATCTTTTCAGCTTAATGCAGCTTACTTCAACATTGTTGTACTTCTACTGACTTATTCATGCTAATTTCAGATCATTATGCTCCTTTCAGCTAATTTTTAAAAGATTAAGCTATTTTTTGCGATTTTAGCTACTATTTAGCTGTTTATGCAAATTACAGCTTTTTCAGCTATTTCAACAATTTTTTTTTATCAATCCAACTTTTTTCAGCCTAATTCAGCAAAACCATGTTCTACCAACTTCCTTCTGGTAATTTAAGATATTTTCTGCTTGTTTTAGCTGTTGTTCAGCTGTTTTTGACCAATTTCAGCTGATGGCTGCCAATGTTACTTTCAAATGGCTTTAACTCAGCCATCTTTATTCATAGAGAGCTGAAATTTGGTGAGGTTGTAGCTATGGACAATCTCTAACATACATTAGGTGAAGCGGCCATTTTGATTGAACATGCAAGTTGGGTGAAGCGGCCATTTTGGCATTCACACATGCATTTTCTCAGGAAATGCAATCTAGTTGTGTGAATGCCAACAAGGCATTCACACTATAGAGATTGTGTTTATATTTATTATTATCTACAGTTTATAGATGTTACTATCTTCATTCCGTACGTTTTTTGGCATGTAACTACTCGCACAGTTTTGGTGCGATTTCAACAATTCATATATCAAAATGTTCAGCTCATTTAGGACAATCCGGCTATGACTTTTGGTAATGCTGCAACTTTAGCTTTTTGAGATATTCAGCCTTTTCGGCCATCTTTTTCCCATTGAAAATGAATGGAGCTAAAATGAAATGGCCGTTTGGGAGCTTTATCATATCCTAAATCTTACCAAATTTGGCAGACTCATCACTCAGACATGGGGGAGTAAAAAATGATCAAAACCTCATGTTTTCATATATGATGAAGGGGCGTGGCCTGGCCTCAAAGTTAGGTATCTCGCCATGAAAAACGAAACACTAATAGCACCTACACGAAAACTGTCTAATACATCAAACCTTCAGTGATTGACCCACAACCAGTCCCCTGCAATACTGAATGGTCAAATCATGACATTAATTAAGCCACGCCCCCTCACAACAGGAAGTGTACAGTTGTACATTGAACGTCCCGATCGGACACCTGTTACCTAATCAGCGTGACGGTCTGTCCAGTGACCAAAGACATGTTGCTGTAACAAGCTTTCCAACACTGACCGTTTTGGGTGGAGCATGTGGGCGTGGCAATATGGCGAATCAGACGTAACGCCATCACAAACGAAACACTAATAGCACCTACACGAAAACTGTCTAATACATCAAACCTTCAGTGATATACCCACATCCGGTCCCCTGCAATACTGACTGGTCAAATCATGACAATAATTAAGCCACGCCCCCTCACAACAGGAAGTGTACAGTTGTACATTGAACGTCCGGATTGGACACCTGTTACCTAATCAGCGTGACGGTCTGTCCAGTGACCAAAGACATAGTGTTGTAACAAGCTTTCCAACAATGACTGTTTTGGGTGGAGCATGTGGGCGTGGCGATGTGGCGAATCAGACGTAACGCCGTCACAATACGTTTGGCCTTTGGGGAGCTTTATCATATCCCAAAACTCACCAAATTTGGCAGACTCGTCAGGACTGGTGAAAAATTACATATTTTGGGGGCGTGGCCAAAATTGCAACAGAAACGGCTCAAGAGCGCCACCTAGAATATTTCAAACTACCCTCCGCATTGGCCTTAGTTTCACGTAGGATCATGAAATTTGGTACACCTCCCCGATTCACCAAGGCGCACAGAAAACCCTCTGGCACCAACGTTGTACGATGAA
>JBBPBX010098409.1:0-12696 GCA_038048925.1 Garcialebias charrua
ATACATCCCTGCATCCATTTGTGTGTGGTTGTGAGCATGCATAAGTGAATAAGGTTCCTCGAATAGAACATTCAATAGCGACCGTGAAGCATCAGAGATCCCCCCCCCCAAGGCCCGAGGCAGACAAAGGGGCGATCAGAGCCCAAGACCCCAAGAAGGACCCCGAGCCCAGAGTCCCCAGGGCCACCCGAACAGGACGAGCCACTCACCAACTCCCCAGATCCGACCAAAGGGGAGAACCAGAAGAGCCCCACCAGTGACTACACACAATGACCCCCCGGGGCCAACAGCGACAAACTCACAGGCCCCCGCCGGAGCCCGCTGCACCAACGCAGCCCCAGGCCCGGTCACAGAGGCCCGGGCCCGGGGGACGCCCACCCCTCAGGCCCAGACCCCATAGGACCAAAGGACCCGAGCTCCACCAGGCAGCCACCAGGCCGAGCCGACACACGCCCAAGCGCCCAAAGACAGATGTTGACAGCACTCAGAGTAAAAGATGGAGGTCAGTCTCGGTTACTACCACATTGACATTTAACTCAATAGACCTTTTACCAGTTGACGTCATCATGCAAAGCACGCCTGAAACGAGCGTTCTGATTGGACGGCAAAATGCCGCGCCAAATCGAAACCGGATGTTGGGGCTAGTAGGAAGGAGCCGAGGAGCTTCGTAATGATAGCGAGTTGTAATTTAGAAGCTTGGTTTCTTAAAATAGTGAACAACCACTGATCAAAATGCCTGAACATTGTGCCGCAGATACGAGAGGAGGTGATTGTGTGCGCTGATGGAAAATGGGGAAATAATAATAAGAATAAATTCAATTTATACCGCACTTTTCATTAATAAAAATCTCAAAGTGCTACAACAATAAAACAAGTGATAAAATCAAGTAAAATCAATAATGATATCAACTAAGATTAAAGACAGAATCATGTGGAGGCAGAATAGGCCTGCTTAAAAAATAAATAAATAAAACAAGTGATAAAATCAAGTAAAATCAATAATAATATCAACCAAGATCAAAGATAAAATCATGTGGAGGCAGAATAGGCTTGCTTAAAAAGAAAAGTCTTTAAGCCGTTTTTGAAGTCAACCAGTGACTGTGGAGCTCTCAGGTAGTCAGGGAGGGAGTTCCATAGGCGGGGGGCAGCCACACAGAATGCCCGGTCTCCCATGGTCCTTAATTTGGTTCGTGGAATGTGAAGTAGATTACTGTTCTGTGATCGTAGAGACCGGGTGGATGAATATGGTGCAAGAATGTCCTTTAGATAGTCAGGTGAAGTTCCGTGTAAGCATTGGTGTGTAATGAGAGCAGTTTTGTATTGAATTCTGTAGGTGACAGGAAGCCAATGGAGGTTATGGAGAATGGGTGTAATATGTTCAAATTTACGAGCTCTCAATAAAATCCTTGCTGCACAGTTTTGAATATATTGAAGCTTCTGAAGATTTTTTACCAGGGATTCCAATAAACAGGGAGTTGCAGTAGTCGAGCCTGGAGGAGACAAAGGCATGGACAAGTTTCTCAGCATCAGAAAAAGTCAGAGATGGGCGAAGTCTGGAGATGTTTCGAAGATGCAGGTTTTAAACAGATGCTTAATGTGATTTTCAAATGTAAGATGAGTCCATTTTTATTCCAAGATTTGTAACAGAGGTGGAGAGGGGGATGTCTTGACCAGAGAAGGAGATTGTTGTTAAAGTTGATGTTTGTACCTGGTGAGGGGTGCCAATCAGTATGGCCTCAGTCTTGGAGCAGTTTAATTGAAGAAAGTTCTGATTCATCCATGCCCTTATTTCCTCCAGGCAGGCAGAGAGGGCAGTGAGTGAAGATGGAGATGGGGATGATGAGGATGCTCCAGTCCTGATGTAAAGCTGTGTATCGTCGGCATAGCAGTGAAAAGAAATGTTGAACTGATTAATAATTTGACCTAAAGGCAGCATGTAAAGGGAAAACAGCAGGGGCCCCAGAACTGACCCTTGAGGGACACCACAGGAGACACCGACTGTCTGGGAAGTGGCATTGCCAAGACTAACACATTCCAGCCTATTGGAGAGGAAAGAATTGAACCAGTCCAGGACAGTGTCACAGAGACCGACCTCCACATGAAGACGGTGGAGGAGGATACTATGGTCCACAGTGTCGAAGGCTGCAGTGAGGTCAAGGAGGACAAGGATGGAGGGAGAACCAGTGTCAGCAGCCATGAGGACATCATTTGTTACTCTCAGCAGTGCAGTCTCAGTACTGTGAGCTGCTCTGAATCCAGACTGGAACTTCTCATACAGAGAGTGTTGCTGTAGGTGGTCCTGCAGCTGAGCAGCAACTGCTTTCTCCAGCACTTTGGACAGAAATGGGAGGTGGGAAATTGGGCGGTAATTAGAAAAAATGTCGGGATCCAAATTAGATTTTTTCAGAAGAGGCCTAATGATGACAGTTTTTAGAGGCAGTGGAACATGACCAGATTGTAGAGACTGATTTATTATTTGTGTGATTAATGGGCTAATTGCAGAGTGATTGGATTTTTTGAGAATCCTTCAGGCTTTTGCGAATGTCCAGCAGGGTGAGTTAACTCTTGTGTAGTTTTCAACAACCTTTATATCCAAGCGTCAGAAATAAATGTTTTAAATTTCTCACACCAATACTTTTGATATTTAGACTGATTTGGTTATTGTTACAGGTTTAACATCTTCTGTTAGCTGCTATAGCACCAGACTCACCTCATCACCAGATGAAGAGCATCTCAGCGTGACCGCAGCAGAAGTGAGAGGCAGTCTCAGAAAGATTAATCCTCATAAAGCAACCGGACCAGACAACATCCCAGGGAAAGTTCTGAAGGAATGTGCGGACCAGCTCTGTGAGGTGCTGGCTGACATCTTCACCACCTCACTTGCACTGGAGTCAGTTCCCACCTGCCTGAAGACCGCGACCATCATCCCAGTCCCAAAGAGCTCCACAGTGACTGGTCTGAATGACTATAGACCAGTGGCCCTCACCCCGATAGTCGCTAAATGTTTTGAGAAACTGGTCATGTCCCACATCAAGGCAACCGTCAACATCAACGAGGACCCTCATCAATACGCATACCGTGAGAACCGATCAACAGAGGACGCCATTTCTTCCGTGGTCCACACTGCTCTCACCCACCTGGATCAGAAGGACTCATACGTGCGTCTGCTCTTTGTGGACTTCACATCTGCCTTCAACACCATGATCCCCCAAACTCTGATAGACAAACTATCTACACTTGGACTAAGCCCCTCTATTTGTAACTGGGTACTAGACTTCTTAACAAACAGACCACAGTCCGTGAAGATCCACAACTTCTCCTCCTCCACCATAACCCTCAGCACTGGCTCTCCTCAAGGATGTGTGCTGAGCCCCCTTCTGTTCACTCTGCTCACATATGATTGTACAGCCACACTTCCAGGCTGTCATATTGTTAAGTTTGCAGATGATACAGCGGTGGTGGGATGCATCACAAACAATGATGAGTCCAGCTACAGACAGGAGGTGGAACACCTGGAGAGCTGGTGCAAAGAGAATAATCTTCACATGAATGTGAAGAAGACAAAGGAGATGATTGTGGACTTCAGAAGGAACAAACACACCCACGCCCCACTGAAAATAGGTGGGTCTGCAGTGGAAGTGGTCTCCAGCTACAAATACTTGGGTGTACACATGAATGATAACCTCAGCTGGAGCAACAACACCACCAGCCTGATCAAGAAAGGTCATCAGAGACTCTACTTCCTCAGACGACTGAGACGTGCTGGTCTGAGCAGCCCAGTTCTCACCTCGTTCTACAGGTGTGCAGTGGAGAGCGTCCTGTGCTCCAGCATCAACGTGTGGCATGGAGGCTGCACAGTTGCAGAGAGGAAAGCTCTACAGAGAGTGGTGAAGGCTGCACAGAAGTCTGTTGGAGTCAGTCTCCCCACCATCACAGACATTTACACCTCCAGATGCAGGAAAAGAGCCACCTGCATCATGAAAGACCTCACTCACCCAGCACACTCACTCTTTGCCCCACTCCCCTCAGGACGGAGGTTGAGGAGCATCAAATGTAGAACCACTAGACTGAGGAACAGCTTCTACCCTGAGGCTGTTAGACTCATGAATAAATAAAAATAAAATAAAAAATAAACACTGCAAAATATCACATCATGCTGATGCTGATCTGTTTTCTTGTTGCTGTGTTCATCTGTGTTCATCTGTGACCATCTGCTCATACAAACTCATGTTCGTGCTGCTGTTTATTCCCACTATATTAGGCTTAGTGTATTACTAGTTGATGTTTTTCTTAGTTAATTCTAGATGTTATTACTGTTTTTCTCTTGCATTTGTTGTTGGATGTAACTGGGACCCCGTGTACATAATCTCGTTTTCATCACATGTACCACATGCAGTGCAAATGACAATAAAGACTCTCTGACTCTCTCTGACTCTGACTCTGACTCTCTATAACTAGCGCCATGTCTTCATAAGAGCCGTCAGCATTAGCACAGTATGTAAACAAAAACATGATGTTTGAGTCAGTCACACAAATGTTTGTAGCGTGCATATTTCTTATTTGATTTCTGTAAACCATGTCTTAAATACAACCTGAGACAATTGGTGATGTTGTGATGTGAAAAATAAGAACCATCCCAAGAGATACATTTATTAGCTTTCCTGGGAAATTTTTATTATGTTTGATAACGTATCTACTATTGCACTTTTGACACGCTGTTTATACAGCTTACACTTTATTAGACGTAAAATGTGTGAAAATCTTAAATGTATTACAAACAATATATTTTGCATGTGAATTCCATAATGACACATACAATATGGTTGTATATTGTGTTTGTTTTTGCAGACAAGGAGGTGGTTGCAACCATGTTGGAAATACATTCTAAACCAACCTGCACCCAGTTGCCTTGTACATGGAAGAGACAGCCCAAAAATGAACTGCACCTGCTACTTGGGATGAGCTGCAAGTTTTAAAGTGAGTTTAATCAGTGTTCCTGAAGAAATTTCATATTACACTTATAATACAAATACCCAGAAAGGTGACTTTCAGTCAAACTTCACCAACAACTGGAATAATGCAATATCACTTATTTTGTCTTATTCCAGTCAAAAAACTATTCAACATTGTACAATTGTAGTTTATTGTATTGTGTTAATTATTGTTGTTTTCTAGTGGCACTAGATAATAAATAAATGCAATGACATATGTACGGTTTTAAATGTTTTCTACAATTGTATGATCTGGAATAGTTTTTTGACACTTTTTTTAAAAACACTTCTACAAACAGATTTGCTAATATGTGTTTGATATCAACCACATTTTTCATGTTAGTGTCATTTAAGGCATGACATCGGCGTCGAGAAGTTTTCCAGGAGAACGCTGAACAGCCTGCGTTTTGACCCACGACATCCTGATGACTGGAATTAGCCCATCACTGCTGGTCTGCAAAAGGACATTTTCAGCGTGGAGCCATTGTTGACCTATTGCAGGTTGTAGTAGTAAACATTAAAAACCACTAACGCTTATCTGTATTTTTCTTTAATTCCTTTATTTTGTCTACATTTTAAAGCTTCATGTTTTTTTCTTTTGAGGTATGCTGTGCCCCTGGCTGCGGTTCTACATGCAGACCCTCTGGCAGATGACGTAGCTGACAACCTCGGCACCTGTCCAGTCTCCACAGCATCAGAGAGTCCTGCCAGAAGTTCAAAACATCTTTAAATGTCTCACAAGCAGAATCAGATTTAATTGAGGCAGAAACACGCAAACAGTTGTGCAGTGAAGAATGGTTCAAACACAGAAAAAGTTATGCTTCTGTTTTTGCACGTCAAGATGATTACAAAAGAAGCTTTTCTCATTTTGATAGGTTTAAAGATACTGATTAAATACAGCTGAAGTTTGCACGTTATCAAGATGTTTCTACCAGATTTTTTGGGTAAGAAAATAAACGGTGCATTACTGAAATGGCTTCATTTTTATTTGAATTGTTACAGATTCCATTGTTGCACACACACATTATTTATATAAGTCACAAACAGAAACAACACATACCAGAGGATGTGTTTGTGTTTGTCATTTCACTTGTTAAAGGACAAGGACAGAAAGTAACCTGCTATTTTTTTTTTAATGATGCCTTCTCTGACAACTTGGAGACTTTAGACAGTTTAATGTTTATGGGGTTCTGTTGCTAAGTCATTCTGTTGTGTCACTTTACCAAAAGTCAAATTAGAGCACAGTTGCTTTATATTTATTTTATTGGTGTGTTCATTTCTAAATTTAATGTACTACAATCAATGTCTGTTTTGGGTTGTGTGGACTATATAATTAATCAATTACTGTAATAAACAAGGATTTGAATACAGTATATAAATTTGGTCAAATTGGGGAGGGAATGACTGAGCCAGCTGAGGAGTGCTGTGAGTTTTCATTGGATTAGCGTGATGTCCTTCAAAAACTTCAACCAATGTGATGTCACGGTCGACAGAATTTATTTAAAATAAATATATTTGGATCATGACAGGCCTGACAGGTCCATAAATGCGTGTCGGCCCAGCGGGCAAGCGAATCTTTGTGCTCCGCCGGGCCAGTTACACGCTGCCGGAAACACCTGTACTTACAAAGATATTTTTACTTTATTGCACTTAGTGCTACAAAAAGCCACAACACTCCTTGTACAATACATACCTCTTCCTCAGTGAACTGCTTGTGTCCTGGATGCAGAAAGGAGGGCAGGTTCAGACTAGCTCCCCTTTTTCCACCTCTGACTTGACATTAAACCCTTTGTCAGCAAGGAGTTGGTGGCCAGTTGCTGCTGTAAAACAAAGTATTAATTCATATTTGACAATAAACAAAACAGTCTTATGTATAGTTAAACTGTATGCTTATACATATTGATGACAGGATTGCTATTTTTTTCTGTGACAGCATGTCACCGATGCTCCCAGCAAAACTGTGCGAATAACTTACAGAAACAGAGAAATGGCTGAAATGTTTTCAAAGATGCAGTGCTGTCAGACCTCAAATAATGTTAATAAAACATGTTTGTCTTATGGAAACTACTATATTTTTTCAATGCAGAAAGAGTTCAAATGATAACAGGCTAACAGTGCAGTGGTCTGTTCATTTTTATAGAGCTGCATGTTTGATGACATTTTACTCACCTGTTATTTCTTCAGGAGGGTTGAAGGAAGAATCTCCTTACATGTCGCAGGTTGAAACTTCAACACAGGCAGTGGACTGCGGTACAGAGAGGTCTATTAAAACTAGCTAGCTGCTAGCTTATCAACTGTCCAGTAGCATTCTGCTGCGGGAGGTTGTTCTGTTTTGTCTGTTTCCCATATCCAAGATGTAATGTAGGAACGGTCCACGGAGTTCAGATCATTAATGGCCATGCCAGAAAAGAAATGCCGATTACACGCGTTGCTGTTTTGTGTCTGGGTGAAGTCATGCCGGCGAAGCGCTTGAAGCCACATCTTCCTTCTTTTAGTCGCTTTACTCGACTTTCCTAGAGGGACTTGGTAAAACGAACAAGTCTCACCTTCTTCTTTTACTCGTTTACGTTGCCTCTAACAATTATAAACACAATAAAAGTCATATTTCCACATCGCGACCGTCGGCAGTAATGAAAACACTCAAGTAGTATGGCTGTGTTAGCCCCAGGTTCCGGTAAATTCTCGAAAAATGCGAGTGCGCATGCGCGATGACGTCAACTGGTAAAAGGTCTATTCACAGGAAACGTTAAACTTATGATGGTACAGCAGGACTGGACCATTTATTTAACATGATTGTAAATTACATCACAACATATTTACATGATCGATCAGTTTCCTATAACTAACTGTTCACAATTTAAAACTTACAACAAGACACAAGTTATTGATCTTATAATAACTTATATCTCTGCAGGCTTTTAACTTAGTTCTGGCTTATAAAGATAAAAGTTTAAGAGGAGGATAGAAGAAAAGATGGAGGGAAGTCATTATGACTTAGGGAAGGAATGAAGTTCAACCAGCCTGACACTTTCCATGCAACTCTTCGGCTAGACACAGGTACGCTGGTAACATTGACGACTCTTTACCTGGCCAGACGGTCAGTCAAGAACGGAATCTCCTTGATGTCCGAGTGAGAGAGGCAGACCAGCCTTAGGTTACCTTTCAGCGTCTCCTGAGTCCACTCTGAATGGCAGCAAAATGGCACGTCCTGGTTGGTTTTTCAGAGTAAAAGCGTTCTTGGATGTGAACACTCATTATCGTCGGAGCTTAGAAGCTCAGGTGAGTTTACAGCAGTCTGGCTGTTAACTCGGCTGTTGAAACTAGGCCTTTAGCTCTTGGTCAAAGTTTTCCAGCTTACAGGAGGAAGCCATTTCATGTCAACTTCCTCACAACAACTCAACGTTCCAGCAAAGCTTAGAACTTTTTAAGCAAGGATCTGAGATCAGTGACTTGTTCTTCCCCGATTGGTCCAAACGAACCAGTGGAAGGGAGTTAGAATGAAGGTCACTCGGATAGGAGAGGATTGTTTTTAAGAAGTTGTTTAGAATGAAGAGATAGAACAGATTAGACTGGAGCCAGCTTCATAAAGGGGCCAAGATGGTGTAGTGGCTAGGGAATCAGACTTGGGATCCGAAGGACCCAGGTTCGAACCCTGGCCACGGCACACCTTGGGGTGTCTATGAGTGCACACCTATTTTCCCCAGCTCCCCGGGCGCTGACTACGGCTGCTCACTGCACCACCTGGTGGTGGTTGGGTTAAATGCAGAGGCCAATTTCGTCTGTCAAGTATGGGAAACATACACAGATGACAAAAATGTGACATTTATTTATTTATAAAACAACTGATTAAATCTGTATTCTAACTTCTAACAAAACTGAGGATTTCAGTCTGACATATTAATTCACTTTCACCGTTTGATTCATCATATGAAGAAGTGATCATCATTTTGAAATAGCATAAAACATGATCAAACAATGACAAGTTATTCTCAGAATTAATTCTGAATTAACACACATTAAAAGGAAGACTCTTCTGAAATAATGTGTTTTGATTCAAATAAATGTAATAAAATAGTGCCCACTCGTCTCCTTGAGGGCCTCAGGAGAAGTGTACCACTCAGAGTTTCAGAGAGATGTGAAAAGGTGTAAATCCATGTTAGACATGAGGGTCTATATTACTACAATATGTTGTGACAAATATGCAAATTTCCAACATCATGTTACTTAAATAACTGTATAATAATAAATGGACTTTACTTAAAGAAGTATTTGCATTTCATGTATTATATTATTGCATTTGGCCTGCAGCCCTCATAGATTTTAAGTTTGGTCCTTTCATAGAAAAAGTTTGGGCACCCCTGATTTAGAGTCTTCTCAGTGAAAATTTTAAGTTAAGAGTATATTTTTCTAGATTACAGCAATTATTCCAGTGCAGTGGGGTATGTTATCTCTAAGAAAGGCCTGAGTTCCAGTCCAGACCACCTGACTGTTGATGCTGAAGCTTCTGCACCAAAAATGTGTCAGTACTTTTGTTGGTTCCTGGGCTGAACCTCCTGGTTCAGCAGGCCTCAAGCGTAGCAGCAGTGGTAGAGCGACTGGGAGAGCTACAAATACTCAATATGAACTAAAATGGACGGACGCAGCAAATAAAATGTTCAATGATCTCAATACCTGCAAAGTCCAGTACTTGCAAACAACTGTTAAATTTAAAAGCTTTTCTGTAACACTGCATAAACATTTTTCTGAGATTTAAACAAAACCCAAGAAAGTGCTACAAAACACAGAGAGGAATCTCATCATTCACTGAGTCCAAAACCAGCCAGAAATCATTTTAAAACTTCAGCAATAAAGTTAAATATATATATATTTGACAAGGATTATTGGCAGTGATCAATAACTATAAGTGAAAGATTACAGAGTACAAGAAAACACACATAAACACAAACTAACAACCAAAACATTTCAATCAGATCAGAAACATTTCATGCATTTTAGGGTCATAATCTACATTTTATGATACAATAAAATGTATGTGAATTCACAATATTCTTCTTCTTTTGGCTTTTCTCTCTTCAGAGGTCGCCACGGTGAGTCATCCTCCTCCATCTCACTCTGTCCTCACTCCAACAACCTCCATGTCCTCTCTAACTGTATCCATGTATCTCTTCTTTGTCTTTTTCCTGGCAGCTGCATTTCTAACATCCTTCTACCAATATACCCACTGTCCCTCCTCTGGACATGTCCAAACCATCTCAGTCTGGCCTCCCTAACTTTATCTCCCTGTTGTTCAACCTGTGCTGTACCTCTGATTATCTCATTCCTGATCTTATCCGTTCTTGTCACTCCTCAACATCTCATTTCTGCCACTTCCAGTTCTTTCTCCTGTCTTTTTGTCCATGTCTCTGTCTACAGACATAACATAGGTGGTCTCACCAATGTCTTATAAGCATGTCCTTTGACCTTTGTTGACACCCTTTTGTCACAAATCACTCCTGAAACTTTTTTTTTCATCCACTCCTTCCTGCCTGACCTCTTTTTCACCTCTTTACCACACTCACCATTTTCTTGGACAATGGACCCCAAGCACTTGAAGTCCTGCACCTTTGTGACTTAATGTAATGTAATGTGACCGAATCGACAATGTGTGACTGAATAAACTCCCTCGGGATGGACCATGTGTGACTTTTTTTGTTTTGTTTTTGCCCCATTAGAATTCAAACTGGTACAAACGATGAGATTCTCCTCAGAAAGCACAACAAAGATCATGAAACTCAGATTGATCCTTCTACATGTATACATAAATTTGGAAAGACACAAATACACAAATTTGGTATAAGAATAATGCACAAGGTGGTAGGGAATATTAGTGATGGAGATGTTCAATATTTATCATCTAAAACTAATTACTCTGACCCAATAATTATAACCCAGCTCACTTATATCAAATATTCTCTGTTCCCTTTAAACACTTATATTTGATAGTACAAACATGTTGTTTACTTTGCTCCTTGATACAGAAAAGACAGTCTCCTAGCCTTGACAATATTTGGATTAGATGTTCTTGTAGGATCAGAACCATGACTTGTTTGTTTTATCTGTAAGACGTCAGAGCTTGTCAAACTCCACCTGCTTCTTGTTTAAATAGCTTGTCATGTCCAGTACAATTTGGAATTGTGCAGGACAATGTATTTGAGACCAAACTAAGTTTCAAAAGACATTAAAAGCCCTTCCCCTTTGCAAAGTTGTTTGTCTGATTTAACACTGTTCTCTTGTTTATCTTTGTGTGGTTTTTATTAAGGTAACAGGGGTTTAAAATCCCCATCATTTTGGTGCCGAAAACCCTTTCTCCCCACACCTGCTCCTGAAGACCTCTGAACGGAGCGCAGCTGCGAGGCACGGTAAATATGACAGAAAGTCCAGTGATTGGGTTTGTCTCTGGCCAGCTTCCTCTGTCCATGGTGCGGTCAGGGTCGGGTTGGCGGAGATTCCCAGACATCCACACAGGTCAGCAAGAAATGTAAGTGTTGATATGTGTTTGTTGATATGTTGTTTTTAGGACAATTTGAGTACAGTAACAGGAACTAGTTTCACCCTGAGCCGATGACTTGAAATTTTAAGTGAGGTGCCTGTTTTTCAAGAACTAGTCGAATTTTTGCGCATTTCATTAGTTGGCAGGACCAATCTTTTTCTATACAGGTGGTCCCCGACTTACGAGCAGGTTCCGTTCCTGCGAGGTGCTCGTAAGATGAAAATTCATATGTGAGAACGCGGAGCACGTGTTCTCGTGGGTCCGGAACCTCATATGTTAGAGCTCGTGAGACCGGGAACACCTGTATATAAGCGAGGGCAGTCAAAACAAGCCAAGACCAGAAATGTGAGGCTGGCTGCCAGACCTTTAAATTGGACGTTTAGTGTGTCCGGCCAGGCGAGAAGAGACATTAAGACAGGAACGTTTATTTTTATATTTGACGCGTCATTATGTACTGTATTTGTTTAGTCTTTTTTTATGTGTATGTTTGTTTCTGGAGCCCTACACCTCTGGTTTTTTCTTTTCTTCCTCCCATTTTCCTCAGTGTGTGCATGAGTAGCTCGGCTCCTGTCTGTTATCTGTTTTTTGTGGGCCTTCACCCCCCCCCACCCGAGCTGAGCCTGCAGCCTGTTTTCTGTTCTCTGAGAGTGAATGTGCAGGTACTTGGTTTTTGTGTCTGAGAAGTTGCTATTTTGGAGGTAACTGCATCTATGGGGTTTTCCAGTTTGATATTATTTGCTCACATGTATTAAGAAATACTTTGCACAAAAGGTTGTCCGTCTAAAGGCAAAATAGAGAGAAAGATAGACCTTTAATCAATAGAAAAAATATGGCAGAATGAGTCGAGAGGAGCGAAGCATCTGATAAGTTTTTATTTTATTTTTCAGCTCAACCTTGGGGTGCAGCTGTGCCTGCGCCTCCCCCAGATAATTTGGCAAAGGCAAGCTTGGTTCATTGGGTTTGCTACTAAAGTTAATTAAATGTAGATGTCAAACCATTCATTACTTTTGAAGGTTTACAAAAAATAATTTAGTGGATCATGAGTTATTTTGCTAAGTGACAAAACAAACAGTTTCAGCTGTTTTATCCTTCATTATAAAATGTTAGTTTCAGAGCAGAAACTAACAACCTCCCCCCCCCTCCTCCCCCACCCCTCATCCCCTCTCCCACCCCTCC